>WNYA01000964.1:0-93831 GCA_019512145.1 Engystomops pustulosus | reverse complement strand
GCAGCTTCTCCCCTTTTTTTTTTTTTGGTGAGAGAGATTATATAAAACTGCCCTATGTGGACAGAATATTAACTACTATAATACTGCCCCCTATTACAAGGAAAATAACTACTATAATACTGCCCCCATGTACAGGAATATAACTTACTATAATACTGCCCCCATGTAACAGGAATATATATATAATCTGCACCCTAGTACAGAATATAACTACAATCTGCCCCCTATGTCAAGAATATAACACTATAATACTGCCCCTTGTACAGAATATAACTCTATAATACCCCTAGTACAGGAATATAACTTAATACTGCCCCCTATGTACAAGGATATAATACTATAATACTGCCCCCATGTACAGGAATATAACTACTATAATAATGCCCCTCCAAGTGTACAAGAATATAACTACTATAATACTGGCTCCCCTATGTAAAGAATATAACTACTATAATACTGCCCCCTATGTACAGGAAATATACTACTATAATACTGCCCCTATGTACAAAGAATATAACTACTATAATACTGCCCCCATGTACAGAGAAATATAACTACTATAATACTTCCCCTATGTAAGAATATAAATCTATACTACTGCCCCTATGTACAAGGATTATAACTACTATAATACTGCCCCCTATGTACAGGAAATAAATACATAATACTGCCCCCTATGTACAGAATATAACTACTATAATGCCCCCTATGTACAAGAATATAATACTATAATACTGCCCCCTATGTACAAGATATAACTACTATAATACTGCCCCCCTTGTACAGGAATATAACTCTATAATACTGTCCCCTATGTACAAGAATATAACTTACTATAATACTCCCCCTATGTACAAATATAACTACTATAATACTGCCCCTATGTACAGGAATATAACTACTTATACTGCCCCTATGTACAGAATATAACTATATAATACTGCCCCTATGTACAGGAATATAACTACTATAAAATGCCCCTATGCTACAAGGAATATAACTACTATAATACTGCCCCACTATGGACAGAATATAAAACTTAATACTGCCCCCTATGACAGAATATAAATACTATAATCTGCCCCCTATGTACAAGGAATTAACTACTCTATACTGCCAGTACAGAATAACTCTATAATACTGCCCCCATGTACAGAATATAAACTACTATATACTGCCCATTGTACAGAATATAAACTATAATACTGCCCCTATGTACAGGAAATTAACTCTATAATATGCTCCCTATGTACAGAATTAACTGCATATAACTGCTATAATACTGCCCCCTATGTACAAGAAATAATACTATAATACTGCCCCTATGACGAATATAACTACTGATAATCTGCCCCTATGTACAAGAATAACCTGCTATAATACTGCCCCTAGTACAAGAATATAACTACTATAATACTGCCCCTATGTACAAGAATATAATACTATAATACTCCCCTATGTACAAGAATATAACTAGTATAATACTGCCCCTATGTACAGAAATAACTACTATAATACTGCCCCTATGTACAATATAACTACTATAATACTGGCCCCCTATGTACAAGAATATAACTACTATAATAATGCTCCACTATGTACAGAGAATATAACTGCTAGTAATACTGCCCCCTAATGACAGAATATAACTACTATAATACTGCCCCCTATGTACAAGAATATAACTACTATAATACTGCCCCATTTGTACAGGAATATAAACTACTATAATACTCCCTATGTACCAGAATTTAAACTACAATATAATTGCGCCCCTATGATTACCCCCAGACGAGATATACACTACTATAATACTGCCCTATGTACAGGGATATAACTACTATAATACTGCCCCCTATGTACAGGAATATAACTACGATAAATACTGGCCCCCTATGGTACAGAATATAACTACTATAATACTGCCCTCCTATGTCAGAAATAAACTACTTATATAGCCCCTCCATGTACAGAATTAACTACTATTAATAC
The DNA here is from genome assembly GCA_019512145.1 of Engystomops pustulosus. Lineage (NCBI taxonomy): Eukaryota > Metazoa > Chordata > Amphibia > Anura > Leptodactylidae > Engystomops > Engystomops pustulosus. The sequence goes on along the minus strand of WNYA01000964.1, from coordinate 91,839 downwards.
GCCCCCTAGTACAGAATATAACTCTATAATAACTGCCCCCTATGTCAGGAATTAAACTTATATAAGCCTAAGAATATAACTACTATAATATGCCACCTATGTACAAGAATAAACTATGATAATACTGCCCCCCTAGGAAAGGAATATAACTACTATAAACTGCCCTATGTACAAGATATTAACTCTATAATACTGCCCCCCTATGTAAAAGAATACTATAATACTGTCCCCTATGTACAGGATTATAACACTAAATACTCGCCCCTATGTACAAGAATATAACTACATAATACTGTCCCCTATTACAAGAAATATCTTATAATAATACCCCATACAAGATATACTATAATACTGCCATAGTAAGATATAACTACTTAATACTGTTCCCACTATGCAAAGAAGATAACTCTATAATACTGCCCCGTATGTTAAAGAATGATAATACCTATGAATACTGCCCCCCTATGCACACGTATAAACTACTCATAAACTGCCTCCTTGTACAGGAATAAACTACTATAATACTTCCCTATGTACAAGAATATAACTAATATATACTGCCCTCCATGTACAGGAATATAACTACAATATCCCGACAGCAATACTGCCCCTATTGTACAGGAATATAACTACTTCAATACTGACCCTATGTACAAGAATATAAATACTATAATACTGCACCTCTAGTACAAGAATATAACTACTATAATACTGCTCCCGCATGTACAGAATATAACTACTTAATACTGCCCCCTATGTACACATATAACTACTATAATTATCGCCCCTATGTGAAAGGATATAACTCTATAATACTGCCCCCCATCAGCAATATAAATAATAGATTGATCTATGTCAAAGATATAAACTATAATACTGACCCCTATGGACAGAATATAATCTACTATAATATGCCCATATTATACAGAAAAACTCAAATATGCCCCCTATGTACAAGAATATAACTACTTATACTATGCACCCTATGTACAAGAATATAACTACTATATACTGCCCCCTATGTACAAGAATATAACTACTATATACTGTCCCTATGTACAGGAATATAACTACTATAATACTGCCCCCTATGTACAGAATATAACTACTATAATACTGTCCCCTATGTACAAGAATATAACTGCTATAATACATGCCCCTATGTACAAGAATAAACTACTATAATACTGCCCCCTATGTAAAGGAATATAACTACTATAATACTGTCCCCTATGCCAAGAATATAAACTGCTATAATACTGCCCCTATGTACAAGAATAAAACTAATATAATAGTGCCCCTATGACACACGAATATAACTACTATAATACGCCCCTATGTACAGGAATATACTAATATAATACCGTCCCTATGTACAAGAATTAAATACTGTAATATGCCCTATGTACAGGAATATAACTACTATAATACTGCCCCCTATGTACAAGAATATACTACGATAATACTGCCCCCTATGTACAAGAAATAACTACTATAATACTGCCCCCTATGCAACAAGAATATAAACTACATAATACTGCCCCTTGTACAGGAATATAACTACTTATAATACTGCCCCTATGTACAGGAATATAACTACTATAATACTGCTCCCTATGTACAAGAATATAACTACATAATACTGCCCCCTAGTACAAGGAATAATACTATAATACGCCCCCTATGTACAGGAATATAACTACTCTATATACTGCCCCCTATGTACAGGAATATAACTATATAATACTGCCCCCTATGTACAGGAATATAACTACTATAATACTGCCCCCTATGTACAAGAATATAACACTGTAATACTGCCCCCTATGCACAAGAATATAACTACTATAATACTGCCCCTATGTACAGGAATATAACTACTATAATACTGCCCCCTATGCCCCCCATTTTGCACTGGGCCCTGACAGCTTCAATGTATGCCACCGGTCAGAGATTAGAATCAGGGGTTCGGTGATTTCTAGATGGACTTGAGAACTGGACCTCAGGAGTTCTCAAAGGAACAAGTTTTGTACCTGATGATGAAGTTGGTTCCTCGGGTCCATGACGCGTCTGGTGCAGGGCGTCTCCTGTGCTCTGTTGCCCCAGGCCCGGTGACGTTTGATGGTCTATCTCTGTAAGCTTTCTTGAGCATGGCAATTGCATCTACAGATACAGTCTAGAGGAGAATCCCTTTAAGAAAACCATAGAATTTACATAATTTGGATCTGGCACCGAATTCCACATTTCTTGTTTAAATTAGTAAATTCCTAAGATGATAACAAAACTTCAGCTCCCAGAACACCCCTCACCCCGAGACATTGTACAGCTGGGCACGATTAACCCTTCCTGACCATCTTCTCTGAAGATTAACCTCCACTTTGCCATCCAGTGATATGTCACCCCAACATGGAGTAGTATGTCACCTGCCCCTCAGGGAGGCGCTATATGTACAGGAGGCCATCCGAGAACAATAAGACCATGGATTCTGTATTTTGGGGACCTTCCTCTATGATGTACCTTAATGTTGTAATGGAAAGGGGTTGTCTACTTCTTAACCCCCTATTGTTATCAAACTGAATCGGGTCCCCTACATTCTTCTAGGTGAAGCATCTAGACCAGGTAGCAAAAAATATTGGTCACGTCTAAACATGAGGTGTACAGACTTCACACCCACAGGACGAACCACCATGAAACCTTGTGCTAAAGCTCCTTCCATTGGAGTCGAGAAGTTGGACCTAACCCTATTTAGCACTTCACCTGTCTCTACTAAATCCCCATAAAATCCATGGTGACCTTGGTCAATAGGGGACAATTATGTGGCCAAAATACCAAAGACTCCTGTGTTATCCCCCTCCTTGGTTAATGTATCTATGTCTTCTTCATCGTCTTTATGGTAGACCTGGTAGACTAGGCTTCATCCTACTTGGGATTCCTTCCAGACACTACAGTTATCACCTGTGGTTAATATATCTCTGGCTTCTTCGTCTTCTTTATTGTGGACCTACTAGACCTTACACACCTTACCTCTTGTATCTTTGAAGGCATTGGCCCTGGATGGCTTCACCCTACTTGGGTTTCCTTTATGGTGGACCTAGTAGACTTTACACACCCTTACCTCTTGTATCTTTGAAGGCATTGGCCCTGGATGGCTTTACTCTACTTGGGGTTCCTTCCAGACACTACAGTTACCACCTGTGGTTAATATATCTATTGCTTCTTCATGTTCTTTATGGTGAACCTAGTAGACTTTACACACCTTACCTCTTGTATCTTTGAAGGCTTTGGCTCTGGATGGCTTTACTCTACTTGGGTTTCCTTCCAGACACTACAGTTATTAGTTGTGATTAATATATCTCTGGCTTCTTCGTCTTCTTTATGGTGGACCTACTAGACCTTACACACCTTACGTCTTGTATCTTTGAAGGCTTTGGCTCTGGATGGCTTCACCCTATTTGGGTTTCCTTTATGGTGGACCTAGTAGACTTTACACACCTTACCTCTTGTATCTTTGAAGGCTTTGGCTCTGGATGGCTTCACCCTACTTGGGGTTCCTTTATGGTGGACCTACTAGACCTTAGACACCCTTACCTCTTGTATCTTTGAAGGCATTGGCCCTGGGTGGCATCTGGAGTACATTGATGTTAAAGATGAGACTATGAGCAAGAGCTTCCGCTTCCAATGTGACCGGTGGTTGGCCAAGAATGCAGATGACAAGCAAATCATCCGAGAGCTCGCCTGTGCCAACAATGATATCCTGGACCTGAAGGAACGGACATGTGAGTAGCCCGGAGCTTCTGCCATGTGTCATGGAGCGGCACAGGTGGTTAGGTGGTAGCGGGCAGGTTTTGGGTGACCTTTATTGTGCTTCCTGCAGCTTATGCGATTGTGACTGTAACAAGTGACGAGAAGATGCCGAAACAAGGAGAATGTCTGGATAATTCTAGAGGGAAGAAGGGAAGATCTAAGGAGCTGATGATGGAAAACTCCTCCAAGAAGAGGAGATTCGCACAGTGAGTCTGGTTCTATTTACTGACTTTGTAGTACAGTATATACTCAAGTATAAGCCAACCCGAGTATAAGTCACAGTACAGGGATAATACACACAGTGATGTCACAGTACAGGGATAATACACACAGTGATGTCACAGTACAGGGATATCACACACAGGATGTCACAGTAAGGATATAACTAGTGATGTCACAGTGAGTAATACACACAGCGTTTGTCACCCAGTACGAAAACATTTGCCAGTACAGATAATCACACAGCGGATTCACAGTACAGGGATAATACACACAGTGATGGTACTAAGGTCACAGTGAACAGTAAGATAATACACCAGGTGATGTCACAGTACAGGGTATACACACAGTGATGTCACAGTACAGGGATAATTACACACAGGTGATGTCACAGTACAGAGTATAACACCAGTGAGTCACGTACAGGATAAACACACCGTGATGTCACAGTACAGGGATAAAACACAGTGTGTCACGTACAGAGTAATACACACAGTGATGTCACAGTACAGGGAATACACACAGTGATCACAGTACAGAGATTAATACACACAGTGAGTCACCGTACAGGGTAATACACACAGTTGATGTCACAGTACAGGGATAATACAACACAGTGATGTCCAGTACAGAGTTAATACACACAGTGATGTCACAGTACAGGGATAATACCCACAGTGATGTACAGTACAGGGATAATACACACAGTGGTGTCACGTACAGAGATAATACACACAGTGATGTCACAGTACAGAGTAATACACACAGGATGTCACGTATAAGATAATACACCAGTGTGTCACAGTACAGCAGGGATAATACACACAGGATGTTACAGTACAGGGATAATACACACGTGATGTCACAGACAAGAAAACACAGTGATGTACAGTACAGGGATATCACACAGTGATGTCACAGTACACAGGGATAATACACACAGTGATTCACAGTACAAGGGATAATACACACAAGTGATGTACAGTACAGGGGATAATACACACAGTGATGTCACAGTACAGAGGATATACACAAGTGATTGTCACAGTACAGGATAATACACACAGTGATGTCACAGTACAGGGATAATAACACAGTGATGTCACAGTACAAGATAAACACACAGTGGATGTCACAGTACAGGGATAATAACACAGTGATGTCACAGTACAGGGATAATCCAGTACACATACAGGATGTAAAAGACAGGGATAATTACACACGTGATGTCACAGTACAGGGATAATACACACAGTGATGTCAAAGTACAAGATAATACCACAGTGAGTCACAGTACAGGGATAATACACAGTGATGTCACAGTACAGAGATATACACACAGTGATGTCACAGTACAGGGATAATACAGACACAGTAGGATTCACAGGTTAAAAAGGGATCATAGACACAGTGATGTTCGGGTCACAGTACAGGGGATAATACAACAGTGATGTCACAGTAAGAGAGATAATACACACAGTGATGTCACAGTACAGGGATCAGTTAAAACACACAGTGATGTCACAGTACAGGGATAATACACACAGTGATGGTAACAGTACATAGATAATACACAACAGTGATGTCACAGTAACCGGAAATACACACAGTGAGTGTCACAGATACAGGATAATACCACACAGTGATGTCACAGTACAGGGATAATACACACAGATGTCACAGATACAGAGATAATAACACCAGTCATGCCACCAGTACAGGGATAATACACACAGTGATGTCACAGTACAGGGATAATACTGTGTACGATGTGACATCACATTGTTGGGGAAATGATCATCATTAGTAGAAGCTCCTATGGCCATAGAGTTCACTAGGCTTAACCCTCTGTTGGATGCTACAATAGATCAGCACATAACACTGGGGGGTGTTGGTCATCTGAGAATTGGATCTACACCGGTGACAGTGTCATCACTTTCCAGTTTTCCTTTTATAACCATTTTTTTTTCCGATAGGAACGCGACAGACGTATTCAAGTTCTCCTCCAAGAACGTGGGTGACATCGCTGCTATATGCGTCGGGCATTGCCCTAAGGACGGGAGGAAGTTTTCACCAAAACCAGATTCCTATTGGCACGTGAAGGAGATCACCGTCACCGAGACCGAGCTCGGGAACCAGTAAGTGACGCCGCCTCATATCCTGGGTGGAGTTGGGTCATGTTGTAGCCACACCTTCCTGTAAGTCACGTGACACAGTGGGGCTCATTTACCGGTCCAGTCATGATCCTGCTGTGCGTTGTCCGGCGAGGATTTGGGTCTGCCGGATCTCACTAAGGTCCGTGCGCCCAATATCCTGCATGTGTCGCTGCTGCGCTGAGGTCTGCCGGAGTTCACCTTCTTCTTCCTGGTGCATGTAAAGAAGCGTGATCTTGCGACACATTTTGTTTTTTAATCCGCGTTTTTTCAGAATATTTCGGTTTGTCCGACGGCCACCCCCCCCCCCCCCCCCCCCCCCCCCCCCCCGATTTCTGTTGTGTCAATGCCGGCGCCGATGCGACACAATCCGATCGCGTGCGCCAAAATCCCGAGGCAATTTGGTGCAAATAGGAAATATTCGGGAAACCCGACAAAAGTGCGGCGTTCGTACCCTCAGTAAATGAGCCCCAGTATTTCCTTTTTTAAGGGGCGTCTCATAGGCTCTCAAACTTGCATATTCTACAACCGGGTCAGCGATCTCGTGATTTGTCAACTTGACTCCAAATTGGACTTTTATCCCTCACTATTACCCATAGTCCCCCACCCCTGCTCAGGGTAAGGGTGAGATGAAGATGTTTTATCTAGAGGGATTTGGCTTGAACATCTTGAACCTCATCTATGAACTATAATTATTCTTGTCGGGGGCTGAAGATAAATTTGAGAAAATATTCTGAAGTTCTGTTCCATTTACCGACCTTCAGTATCGTCCTTGTTTATCTTCCAGATACATTTTCAACTGCAACGCCAAGATCCCGCTGCGGAACAAGAGAGACGAGTACAAAGTCTTCGAATGTGCCAAGACCATCGAGAGCTTCGCCAGCCGGGCCCGCAGCTTGGTACCAGTCAAGTATGAAGTCATCATAGTGACCGGTTTCGAGAAAGGATCGGGAACGGACGCCAACGTCTCCCTCACCATGTACGGGTCTAACGGTGACTCCGGGAAGCACGCCCTCAAGCAGAAGATGAGGAACCTCTTTGAGCGCGGCAAGACCAACCGTTTCTACATCGAGACCTTAGACTTGGGCGAGATGAAGAAAGTGCGAGTGGAACACGACAACAGCGGCCTCAGCCCCGGGTGGCTGCTGGAGAGGGTGGAGGTGACGAATTCGGCAACTGGCGTCACCACCATATTCCCTTGTGGCAAATGGTTGGACAAGAAGAGAGGAGATGGTGAGACCTGGAGGGAACTCTACCCAGTCTACTGAGGACCTCGCCCGACCAGCAGGACTCGTGTCATCTGCCACAGATTTCATAAATTATTACAAAAACGTTTTATATCAGATTTTTTTGTATACAGACTTTGTATAATGTGTATAGGAGTTTATATATAACCTCTCACTGTACGAATCCATTGACGAGCCAAGATCCAGCTGCTTCTCCGGGAAACCGGCGGATGCGGTGACTCATCGGAGCCGGATAATGAGCCGGAAGCCTTACTCAATGGCATGAAGCTTGATAAATGACTAAATCATTACTTGTAGTTGTCAAGATTTGAATCTTGTGATCCTAAAAATTCCCTAAATTCAGGGTTATATATAATCAGCACAAAGTCTAGAATCGTCTCTGTAGAGACCCCAATATGGTGCAATTAAAGTGAATCCACACGAAGCTCCAGGCAGTGTTGGGTATTGTCCTCGGAGATCCGTGTAATCAGACCTTGTGTGTGTTGTTAGTAGAAGGAAAACTGTGAAAAATGCATTTATATTGCAGGTTTGTAGCTGGACTTGGAGCACTAGGATGCACTGGACACAGCTCAGCCGTTCCCCTGAGTAAGAGCAGTCACAGGCTTCGGGTTGGATATTACAGAACACTGGAGGGACCAGGAATTAGTTTAAATGCAGATATCAAGATCAGAGTTATGAGGACACTCCCCCAAGTGTTTCTAGTCCAGCTACAATCCTGGAATATAAATCCATATTTCATAGTCCAGCTGCTACTAGCATTATACACCAAGGTGGCATATCACAGTATATATCAGTATAGAATCCAGTATAGATAAGTCTTCTTCTTCTCTAAGAACCTCATATGATTCCGGAACTATGAACCTTACGTTATATGGGATATAGTGTAGCAGATTTTTGCATTGGGGTCCAGCAGCTTCATGTCGCTCGTCTGGTTTCAGGGTCCGGTTATTTTTGCACCAGGGTCACCAATTTTTTGACTGTCCAAAAAACAGGTAAAAGAGGGTTTGTGCGTGTTGGGGTTTGTGGTGCTTTGCTTCCTCTCCCCTCCGGCGTGGTGCACTGCGGAATGATTAGGATTCCTGCGCTCGGCAGGACTGCCCTAGATGTGTACATTACACCGCACCGTCATCCCTGCTCCTCATTTTGTTAAAAGTATTGATTGGCGCCGTAATTGGCTCGAAGGTGCATCCAGAGAGACCTGGAAATCCCAGATGCGGACGGAAGCGGCTAATTGTCTGCGATCCTGCTGAACGCGGCTGACACAAGCAGGAAGGGGAGGGCGGTGGATGGGGAATAGTAGCAAAATCGGCTCCAACTAGTTCATTGACTAAAACTGCGGAGCTCAGACGCAGCCCGGTACATGATCCAGAGCACGAGATACCACAGTGATGGCCTCTGGAACGTACCTGCCAGGACCTGCTCGGGAATGTGCAATAACAGTCTGCGGAGCAAGGAGTATCAGCGCTGAGGCCTAGCTGGGTGGTCACGGTCACTCTCCCCTGGCTGTTACCAAATGAAGCAAAGATAGAAGGGGCCACACTTTAGTACTAAATGGTGACAAAGAGTAGACTCGTGATGGTTAGTCCAGGGACAAACAAGGAGCCAGTCAGATCCAGAGTACAGTCATTCATTGTCCAATCCAAACAGTGGTGTAGGATGGCTTTAAATCTAGCTATGGTTTCCGGCCTCGATTACTTCCACTGGCTATTGGCTGTAAGGTTCACATTATTCCTTTCTCTGTGGCTGAAACAAGCAATAGTCTGCAGGCTGGGACTCTAGCTGCAGCTCACTCAGCTCTGCTACATATAATTCTCTCCTCTCACTCTTGATTACAAGAATCTTCCAGATACATTATAAACTATGAAATACTTCCTCCAGTAAGTTCTGGGTTGTCAGCCAATAAAACAGCCTGTTTACTACCAGGTGACGTTTAACACATCAAACATGAATAATATAATATGTAAATGCACATGTGCAGGTGGGGATGTTCTACCCAGCTCGCTCTCAGACAAGGGTTAAAGATTAAAGGAAATCTCCCATCACAATCCACCATGATAAACCAGGGCCATTACTCAAAGATGCAGGCACCGGGACTGTGGTATCTTCTTATATTTGTTATCCAGTTATGCACTGAAAAGAATGTCTTTGGATCTTGCACTTGTTTCCATTAGAGGGTTTCCACTAGTTTTGTGTGGTGGCTGCACTTTGAAAAATGTGCACCTAAAGGGGCTGTTACTGCTGCGACATCCCCCACCAGGGCCTAGCCTTTTCTTGGGGCCTGGAGGCAGCCGGGGCCAGAATACCGGAGTGGCTGGCGGTTGCGGCCTAGGGCACGCTGATATCACGGTGCTTGGTATGGGGACCAGAGGGCTGTCCTACAGCCTGGCAGGTCTCCAGCAGGTGGTGTGTGCAAGAAATATGGAGGGAGAGGATGATGTACTGGTTCTCCCTGGGGCGACCCCTGAGTGTCTGTGTCACGGTTCTTTAGCTGGCAACGGCCTAAACAGTCAACAGCAGATTCGGATTCTGGTACCGGAGTGATCATGGAGAGTGGTCCGCAGGAATAGTACACCAGCCTGGTAGTAGATGCAGGCTAGGAGAATGGAGATGAAGCTGTGTCCAAATTGTGGAAGCTTCATCTCTGGTTTTAGAGTCTCCTGACTCTGGTCCTGGGTTTTGTGTCAGCACTGAAGACTGTCTCTCTTCATTCAGTCCATGTGGTCTGGACTGTTGGCAGACTCCAAAGAGACAGAGGTCTGTACTAGGAGCAGACCTGGTGTTAAAGAGGCCTGTGCTCCCACTGCACAGGATTTTATCCTCCCCCCTGGTCAGGTGGTAGCACCTCTCCAATCACACTCCAATTTACCATACAGCCACATAATTGGATAACACCCATTTAACTATTGCCTTCCCAGGCAGAGGCTACAGCTGCTGACCGGATAGATCCTGTCAGGAAGAGGGCCTTATTTGCAACAACCACTCTGCCCATACATTGGCAGGGGTGTTGCACTGCTTAGTCTGACTTTGCGACACATTTATTACTGTGACTCAACACAATATTGTTGCACACTTCCGGAGCAGCGTGGGTGGCACCGGATAATTGAAAACTGTGCGTCAATATTCAATAATCTGGTGCCCCCTGCACACTCGTGAGGCAGATAGCACCACATTTTATAGATCTGGCCCTATATTTTTTCTTGAGGATAATGAAAAGATTTTGGATACTTACGTCTTATGAAGAGGACAGGTGTGATCACGCCATCACATCTTCGGCAGCAGCATCAGGAGCCTGGTGGGGGAGCACTCCACTCTTTTAGTGTCTGGAGAACCTGGGACCCACCTCCCGTCCTCTAGGACAACGGAACGGACCTAAGAAAACAAGAATTTTCTGTTGGGAGGTATGGAACAGGCTGTCGGGCCTACAAGCAGAAGGACGGTTGGTCCATCCATGGTCCCGGTCTGCCACCGTTATAGGATAGAAGATTCGTCCCGTCCAGCCAACTCTTTCTCCTCTGACTTTGGCCATTGCCGCCCTACGCCATCATTATCCGCTCCCTTCCAGCAAGGACGATGGTTTACCTATTCCATCTGAGCCCAATGTTGAGCCGCAACCTTTTCATCTTTAATTAAAAGGCAACGAATAAAACGTATAAATCCATGTGAAATTAGAGAGGAGGCGGCAGCAGGATGAGCCGGGATGTCTACGATGATTCCGCTCCTGTTATTTATTATGCATCCTGTACCATCGTAACATCCGACTGGCAAACACCTCAGGGGGTTCTGTATATATCTATCAGCATATAGTCAATTATTCATGGAGCTAACAAGACAACATAGCCTCGTGTCTTCAGATACTTCCATCCACGGAACGTTCTAGAGATGAGAGAAAGTGGGGCCCTGCTGAGACGACAGCGAGGTGACGCCATGATCTCATTGATATTCATATAGGGCTCATCTTACCGGGAAGCAGCTGTGAGATGTCAAGCTTTATACTATATGGGTCTATCATCTTATAGGGGCGCAGTGGGAATTTAAAGGGATTGTCGTACATCTGAATTATACATAGGTAAACGGTCCCCATGGTGAACTTGCATCCAGCCCGGATACCACAGAGGGGTTGGGAGACTTCCAGTACACGTGCGGCTGAGTCGATTGAAACAAGGCCAAGAATCAGAGAGAACTGAATGTAAAGATTATAGCACTAAATTCTCACTTAAAGGCATTTCACATTTTTTTGTAGGCATAGAAAACAAAACAGGAACTTACCGTTCTCTGGCTCCCGGTTTCTGCCGTAGAGGTCATCCGAACCCTTGTGGAGACTTCTGGCTAGAAAGTGGCCTCATTGGTCACAGATGGAGGTTACTGTTGAGCATCAGCAGTCCAGTATAGCTGGAGAACCCCTTTAATGTTAACGTTAACATGGTGGCTAGTGCTAAGTGTTGTCTTGTAGTAATGTGGTCATGGGTCTAAAGTTGTTGAGGTCTACAGGAGTTTTTTTACTTTGATTTTCCCTAAATACTCAAGTTCTTCTCACATACTTAGACCTTCCCAGTATTCACATCAGAGTCCAACTCCTCCACCATCACTCATAGCAACCCCCTTATTCCAGTTTCCTACCAATTTTGAAAAGTATCCTCAACATGGCCACCGATCTCCACCGATAGTCCCACCGTAGGCCTCACACAGTAATCATAGGATGCCCTTCTCCTTCCCCCATTAATAGCAGCCATCCCTCCCCTCAGCAATTTGAAGGTCCTCAAGTACCGACCATCCTCCCACCTCCACAGCATCTCCTTTGTGCTGGAGTTAATTGAAGTGTCCCCATGGTTTACTGACCCCATAGTATCATGACAGCCCAAGGCCAGCAATCTGCTTTTCCCTACCACATGCTTCGCTATCACCGGGTTCAATATATGAATAGTATACAGTGAACTCGTTAGCTCCATCTAGTGGTGGCTGCAGGAGGTCAGAATTTTATCATTTCTCTCTAGTTCATGTGGATGATTTGTAGCTCTGCTCCAAACAACAGAAATCAACCTGTTAAAAAGTGAACAATCCCTTTAAATAGATGAAAACTTGTTAACAAACACTGATCATTGGACTTGCCTTGTAACATGTTTTTGGCATCCCCTGCAGTTATGAGGGATCCCCTATAGTACACAGACCCTATGCCCGAGGCCCTCATATGCGAGTGCTAGCATGGGGCCCGATTTATCAACCTAATTAGATGGAGTTCCCCTTTAATGTCGGGACAGAGATGACACCGGGGCTGTTTTCCAGTGATAACCCTGGAGGATTCCTCTCCATCGTGTATCCGCAGGAATAGAGTCATGTTTATGAGACTGACAGATCAGAGGAGGATGGAAGGAGATTTATGCGGCAGACGGCAGGCGATGCCATAATGATGCATCTAATTAATGTGATATTAGCCCAAACGAGATGTTGTTCCTGATTACACGTCTAATTATGCATTACCTGAACTTCTGCTGATTGCATCAGATTCACCCAAATGTGGAAACGGTGATTGCGCTTTTTGACATTTCTCCTCCAAACAGACATTCAGGACAACCCCCTCCTCAGCGACCACCATGACCGGAGCTGCCCCAGGACAAATGATTGGCCACCAGGAGCTGAGCAGTGGGCGGCCCCCGCTGGCATAGCCCATAGTCTTACATTGGGAGCAGATTCTGGATCATTTAGCCAACAGAGCAAACTTCAAAATTTGCCCTCCCCCAAATTAGGTTGAAAGCTGTTGTAGAAACTCATAATATACACCTCAGCTGCTGCAGAACATCATAATACACACATCAGCTGCTGCAGAACCTCATAAAACATAACTCAACAGCTGCAGAACCTCATAATATACACTTCAGCTGCTGCAGGTGTATATTATGAGGTTATACAGTAGCTGATGTGTGTATTATGATGTTCTGCAGCAGCTGAGGTGTGTATGATGAGGTTTCTGCTGCAGCTGAAGTGTATATTATGAGGTTCTGCAGCAGCGGAGGTAGGTATGATGATGTTCTGCATCAGCTGAGGTGTGTATTATGATGTTCTGCAGCAGCTGAGGTGTGTATTATGAGGTTCTTCTGCAGCATCTGCTGTGTATTATGAGCTTCTGCTGCAGCATCTGCTGTGTATTAAGATGTTCTGCAGCAGCTGAGGTGTGTGTGATGAGGGTATGCAGTAGCTAAGGTGTGTATTATGATGTTCTGTAGCAGCTGAGGTGTGTATGATGAAATTCTGTGGCAGCTGAGGTGTGTATAATGAGGTTTTGCAGCAGCTGAGGTGTGTATTATGAGGGTATGCAGTAGCTAAGGTGTGTATTATGATGTTCTGCAGCAGGTGAGGTGTGTATTATGAGGGTATGCAGTAGCTAAGGTGTGTATTATGATGTTCTGCAGCAGGTGAGGTGTGTATTATGAGGATCTGCAGCAGTTGAGGTGTGTATGATGAGGTTCTGCAGCAGCTGAGGTGTGTATTATGTTCTCCAGCAGCTGAGGTGTGTATTATGATGGGTTGTGTACAGTCCTGCTGCGTTTGCTGTCCAGCTCTGCTACATGTGTATAGTGCACAATGCTGTTGCTATTGCTCTCAGGTGTACCACATGCATATAGTATCCAATGCCTCCGTTATTGCTGCTCAGCTCTGCTACATCTGTAAAGTGAACAATGCTCTACCCATTGCTGCTCAGCTCTGCTACATCTGTATGATGTACAATGCCATTGCTATTAATCTCAGCTTTATTACATGCCTATGGTTGCCTCCGCAATTGCTGCTCAGCCCTGCTACATTTATATAGAGAACAATGCTCTACCCATTGCTGCTCAGCTCTGCTACATCTGTATAGAGAACAATGCTCTACCCATTGCTGCTCAGCTCTGCTACATCTGTATAGTGTATAATACTGTTTCTATTTCAGCTCTGCCTCGTCCCTACAGTGTCCAATGCCTTCGCCATCGCTGCTCAACTCTGCTACATCAGTATTTCTTACACAGCTGCTCTATATCATGTACATGTGCCTGTATAGCAGAGCTGAGTTTGTCAGTCTGTAGAACTAAAACTGAATATGAATTGTGTGACCCTCAGCATGTAATTCCTACCATTCTCCGCAGCTGATAGGAGTTGTAGTTCTAGATCAAGGAGAGGGACATCCCCCAGATGAATAAATATTTGCCCTCCCCCACTCCAATTCTAAATTAATTTTGAGTTTTTGTTAAAAAAAAAAAACCTACAAAAATGAGTTTTGTACAGAATTGATTATACAAACTTTAATTGTACAAAATTCCGTGTGATTTGCAGACAATCGGGATTGTACATTGCGTTTCGCATTGGCGCGTCGTACATCGCTGTGACAACAATACAAGCCATTAGCAAAGCCGACATAAGTGGCGCCTTAAAACCCCGGCTCCGCGTGACGCCGACAGATTAGAATAATTGGATTTTTACATTAACTTTCCTCGTACTCATTTCAAAGTGAGAATATTACATTTTCCGCCAGGTTTGCGGTATAAATTAGTCCGATTTTTACCACGTTACTGCGGGAGGACTCTTTGGTTACTGAAGGGGAAGTAGGGCCGGGGCGTAAATACGATTTATTTGTATTATGTTGGAGACCGCAGCGGCAAAATACATTCATTTATTCGCTGCATTCAGGATTTAAAGGGGAACCTGAGATTTCTATTGTAGGATTATTCATTGGATTCACTAATAATTGGCTTTTAGGCCGCTCAATGGAGTCGTAGCCTAGCAACAAATAACCCATTTTAAAAAAGAGACCAATCACAGTGCAGCTTTCATTGTCTATTTGGCTCCGGAAAAATGAATGCTGCTCTGTGATTTGTAGTGATGTAGTTATTCTTTTGAATAGCTTTATTAGTATCCCCCATACTGACACAACAATAGAGATATTAGGGAAATCTACATGTAAACAAAATTGGTGCAGTTTATGTGGTAAATGCGAGTTTACCGTCCCAAATTGTGCCCATTTCTCCTTACTTATAAATGTGGGTGGGGCTATTCCGGTAGGGGTCATAACATTATTTGCGCGATGATACGGATTTAAGTAATACCTGGACTCTAATGAGCTCCAATCTGGATTTTAGTGTTTGACCCAAATATCTCTCATATCATGAACAATTATTTTATTAAAATAATCATTAAAATTATAATTAAGCTATTAACAATGTCACATCTTACGCCCACCAGGGGTAGAGTAAGACCACCATGGACCCTGGGCTGTAGTAATATTATAGCCCCTACAGGTCTGGAATCACTTCCTACATCTGGTACTAGAATCAGCTTTTTGGGGAATGGAGGATGTGCCCCTCCTGCTGCTTTCAATCAGCGGTTTCAGGACCTTTAGAAGACCTTTAAAGGTCCTGAAATGGCTCTTGTTTGTATTGAAATCAGGAACAGATGTACAAGGATTTCATGGGTGAAGGTCCTTCTCAGTATAAAATTTGTTTGTTGGTTTAGGTGGCCATGGGCCTCCTAGAAGGTTTGGGCCTTGTGCTACCACCCCAAACTGCCTATAAATAATCCACTACTGATGCCAACATAGCACAATTGATGTATAAACTGCTAGTTTTAACAAATGTGTCACGTTAGGTTGTCTCCTGGGGGCTTATATCATCACTCACTAGGCAACAGCTCCATAATCAATTAATGGAAGGGTCTAAAAGCTATTTTATGGAGAACCTAATCCTAATTATACACTTTCTCCCATGGCGGGGGCATATTAACCCATGGTTGGCGAATAGTTCCCACATATTTTATGGTCAGATTGGTGGGATTGTCTATGATCAATCAATTGCTGATCATAAGTGGTTATACAAGATCATGCATTCTACCTGCAGTGGCCACTAGTGGGGAAAAGCGGTATTACATGTTGCTCATAGAAATTAATAACCAACTGGGTCAGAAATGGACACGTTGGGTCCTCCAGGGTGGGAGTTCTTCTTATTTACCAACTTATACAAGGGGTGTACTTATTTTATGGGTGTGGTGGCTTTAGTAGACACTAAAGAGTAAGATTTGACATCTCCCTGTTGGCATAGACAGGACGTTTTGAGGCCTGTGAAGGTTGTACAGCACT
Organism: Engystomops pustulosus; assembly: GCA_019512145.1. Taxonomy (NCBI): domain Eukaryota; kingdom Metazoa; phylum Chordata; class Amphibia; order Anura; family Leptodactylidae; genus Engystomops; species Engystomops pustulosus. The sequence goes on along the minus strand of WNYA01000964.1, from coordinate 75,319 downwards.
TTCTAGACTATGTACCGACAAAACAAGTCCCACCTCTTGTTGTGGACACATGACCACTGATATGACCTTCTCCACAATGAGTATTTGGCACTACACCTCACAGGTCATGTAGCAGATGGATGAAGTTATCTTGGCTATAAATTTGGGGGGTATGACAAAAAACAGGCAAGACGTTTCATTTTTGGGAATAAAGTTTACTGCATGGGTCTCTGCAGCCGGCATGACATCACTGTAATAGCCCCTATAGATTTGTGCATATATTCAATTGGCAGCAGCTTCATGTGAAATAAATTTTGCTTAAAAAAGACAAAAAACGAGAAAACTCTCCATAGAGAGCAAAGGTAACAATGGCAGCGGCATGGAAGGGCACGCGCTATCGCCCGCTCCGTCCATCGCTTTGGAATAATAAGAGATTTTAAGACTTTTTATATACTGTATATACTTTATCATTAGATTTCGCTTCTTTTTTTACGATACAACTTTTTGTATTATATTTTTTTCCCAGTATAGTCACTATAGCTCTGTTTCCATTTTCAGCAACAAACCTTAAGATCCAAAAATAAAGTAACACTTAATGAGTCCCATCAGAATAAGAGGACAGAGCTGCCCAAAAACCCCCCAAGTAAAACCATAACATTTTTAAAATAGAATAGTTCCTATTTTTTTTTTTCACATGGTTTTGTTTGCTTTAGTCAAGTAGTTTGAAGTTCTATTCAGCCATTTTTTTTTAATATTTTGTAAAAGTTGGGTGAGATATTGCCCCATTACTGTTCCCAGGACAGGTGTTACTTAGTTACTACAATTTTAATTTTTTTTTGCCTTTTTGGGAGCACTAAGTCAACTGGATGACATCATCAAGCTGCACAGAATGGGTGTGTTCACACAACTGATTTCCAGACAGATTTTCTATTGGACGATCCTTGTTTAACCACTTCCTTACTGCTGTACGACTATATACATTGTATATATAGTAAGGGCTGTATGGAGGGGGCTCATGTTCTCCGCCTCAATACTTCCACTTTGGTAGAGATGACGTGGAAGAGAATGACGACTGTTTTTGGTCATATTTCTCATCTTATCCAAAAACAGCCATGTGAACATGGCCTAATGATCCCGTCGACTACATCTTAATGAACTGTTTCCTTCTTATAGGTTGGACTTGATGGACCTGTGTCTTTTCCTAACCTAAAAAATGGCTGAATACATTTTTTCAAACAACCTAACAGAAGGGATTTTTCCAATTTTTGCAAAAAAAATTTTTAAAAAGAATTTTCCCCAAAATTAAAGCTCCCGTTCTCCTGGGGTTTTTTTTTTTTTTGTTTCCCTAGTAAAGAGGGAAAAAAGTAAAATTGACCCATAGTAATTGTGCACAATACCAATGTCCTTTGGGACAAAAGGAGGCGGTGCCAGCTCTGGAAAATCATTTTTTTTTTTTTAACTCTAAGGCCTCATTCACATGACCGTATATGGTGGCTGTAAACAACACGGTGTATTTCGGCACAGTGACCACGCAAAATATAGAGGCGGTTCTATTCCTGCCCGTTTTTGCTTAGCTTCCTATAAAGGTGGGAGGAGCAAAGAGAGCTCCTCCCCTAATCTCCACCCAGGCCCCAAACCCCGCCCACTTAGCACCCCATTTTTGTGAATAAGGATTAAAGATTTTTCCTTCTACCTGAGGTGTTACCACCCAACTACTCCATAATCATAGAATTCATATTTGGGCAACGTCTTATAGTTTTTTTTTTATACAAAAATTATTTAATAGACAGCGAGGAAAGTGAAATGGTCATCTCGGTTCGATCATGAGTGCAAATAATATGTATATGTGCTAAACACGTCCACTATATTGCAGTTATCCACTAGGTCACAGCATACAGAATCAAAGGTTTTGCATTCATAAAGGAATGTATCCAAGATTACAGCACCACAGTAATACAGTTCATAATCACACACCCTGAATTATTATTACTCGTTTTTTTTTTTTTAATCGTTTTCCACAAGATAAAGATTTCGTTTTTCTTTAAAAGTTTACTATCACATGCAAAGCATTCCAGTCCAGAGCAATGCAAAATATGAGGTAATAGGAGTTATGTATATTTATAGATATCCATATATATATAAAAAAAATTAGTATCATCTCTAAATAAATAAATTATAATTAAAAAGGCCAAAACAACTATAAAAATAATTAAATAAGAACCCACCAAAAAAAAAAAAAAAGTCTACCAGTTAGTCATAAATTATGATTGTTAAATATAAGGCATTGAAACTCACAAAACCCTGTAAACTATCAACGGCTGATTCCTACGGACTCCGAAAAAATCGTTCTACAGTGTCATATTCTCACGAGATATTTAACACATTTAACCCTATAACACCAATACGATCTGCGACGTCACGCTTTAAGGGTTTCATACACATAAATATAGTTCCATTAAAAACTTGGTGCTTTTGTTTCAGTCATTGTTTTTTTTTTTTTTTTTTTTTTTTTTTTTTTTTTTTTTAATAGAAAAAAATGTGCTTGTTCATTAGGCGATAAGATAATACTTTTATCCATCCGGACACACTGTGATGGGCTCTGTAAAACATGCGCTGATTGTTCCAGGCTCTGGAGGGTCTATGCTGAAGACCCTGTATGTCATAGACCCTTCTTCATGTCTGTGGTTTATGGTTTGCTCTGCTTTTGCTGGAAGGGGTTGCGTGTGACCCCATGGCCATCCCATTATACGAATTAGCCCTGGAATCACATCTCCACCTTACTAGACAGCACATGGCCATCCCACTGCATGATTATGTCTAGGACCTAATGGCCATCCCACTACCTAGTTTAACACAGGACTCCATGGTCATCCCAATACACAGCTTAGCCTAAGACCCCATGGCCATCCCACTATATGGCTTAGCCCGTCACCCTATGGTTATCCCATTAATGCCCTGAAATATATCCTAGAATTAAACTAAGGTGGCCACAGGCACAAAAATGACCAACGTCTAACTCATTACATTCATTTTTGTTGATATTCAAAAAAAATGTATTATAATTACTGTAGATTTTTACCTTTTTGAATAATTTGACTTTGTCTTTATGGTCGATTATTAGCAGATCATTACGTTAACAAAAAAATCATGACTTGGGAGGTCCATAGGGTCTATAGATGTCAAACTTTGGGTCCATTCCCATGGGACTCTGTGACCATTTGTTAGATGTCCATCACCACCCCCCCTCTCGAAGAATGGGTCTGAAAGGTATATTTGTGTGACAATGGCATGTACCTGCTGTGAGGGTAGGATCTCCCAGGTCATGACATGACAAACTTTGTAAACAGACATAATTTTCAGGGTAAGGTAGATGGTATTGTAGCAGCTGAGACAATATCGACAACAAGTCTTCATCTCCGACCAATGGAGACAACATTTTTTAAAATCAAATTCTATACCACAACCCAAACATGGATCTGATGGGTCACTGGAGGCTATTTTATGGCTATGGCCACCTTATTTAGTGCTCTTCTTTAATTGGAGTGAATCCATTGAGGTAAAAGGCTTTTGGACAACTGCGCTATTGTTTTTTGTCCACCTAAAGCTAATGGTAGAGTGAAGGTCTTGGGGTATCATGGGATAACTTTCAGTTTTGCGCTAGAACTCTACACCAAATGACCATTAATTAGGGTCTTTGTATACAGAAATTTGTAATTTTTTTAATAATCTGGTAAATACAAAATTTCCTACTTCTGACATATAAGCTTCCTCCAATAGGGGGCACTTGATGGCCATCTTTTCCTTCTGTAGGTAAATTAATTTGCATACTTGTTCCTAGGGAGTATTGTCTTTTAGAATGAAGACCCCCCCCCCCTGAGAGCAAACGCCAGTCTTTGGAATGTGACATGGGTTAAATGGAATTTTAAAAAACAATCTTTTGAAATATTCAAAAAAATTTCAAAAATTCTCTCTCTTTTACTTATAGATATTTTTGGCACCTGAACGGTAGTAAGTCACAACCCAAACTGATTACTCTCAAGGGGGTCACCCAAAAAATTTCGAGATTTGAGATTTCAGCTAACGGCTTTGTTATAGCAGCTATTATACGGTCAAGCATCCGGGCTTTGGGAAGCCCCTCAACAATTATGGCTGCAATGTAGTCAGGGCCCCTGGGGGGGGGATGCTGGACCATAATAATCGAGAGAATGGACTCTAGTGGGTGTTGTGGGATTAATTTTTATCTGATGTTCCCAGCAAAAGCAGAGCAAGCCCCGGTAATGATCTGAGAAGTTATTTGCCCTTTATATAACCCATTGTAAACATAAAAGTCGTAAATAAATAAATTATTTCAAAAGCAAAAAAAAAAGGAACAAACTAAAAGGCTGCAAACCTCCTCCGATTCTTTTTTTTTTGTAAACAGGATTTTTTTTTCCTAGCCTCTAATTTTTTTTTTTTTTTGGGGATGTTTGTAAGGAAATTTTCATGAATCTACTACTATCATGGCTCACCCAAGCACCAAAGAAAATTAAAAAAAAAAATGTAAAAAAAAATACACAAAAATTAGAACAAAAATATATAAATAAAAAAAAAATTATAAAATAATATTTGGTGCAAAATTAGGCTAATAGCAACATGTCCAACCACAAGATGACTAGGGCATCAAACACAGAACATTTTTTTTTGACATAAGCTAACATGCTCCAGATGCCGTCCACATAAATACTGTAGCTAAGTACCCCTACTTGATTCTACTTATTGGAGAGGTATATATACAATCCTTTTTGAAGTGCAGGATTGGCAAGCCAGACTACCACACTAGTACCTCCAAGAGCTGGTCTCCATCTCCAGCGATCGCCCTCTTTGGCTCTAGGAAGGCCAGCTTCCAATGCAACAGGGCATTATGGCTGTTAAGATCCTCGGGTAATTGTTACTTGCCCACAATTCGTCTACAGAATAATGTGCTTGCAGGCTTTCCTCTAAAACAAATGGCTCAGAAGGCAAAGTTTTGCTGCAGGCAATGGCCACGTGACCTGATAAGGAACATGGGATCCTGACACAAGTCCTCCTCCTCCTCCTCTCAGCTGTCCTCTCCCAGTTGCGTTTCGATGTCCACTCTGCAGATCGGACACTTCTTACTGGTCGCCAACCACTGGTCGACGCAGACTTGGTGGAACAGGTGCATGCAGGGTAACCTCCTGGTAGGACATAACAAGCAAATTAGTCCATTGTTAGACATGAGTATGGACAAAATACAGGCAGTCCCCGGGTTACGTACAAGATAGGGTCCGGAGGTTTGTTCTTAAGTTGAATTTGTATGTAAGTTGAAACTGTATTGGTGACAATTGGTGATTAAACATTTTGCTGTAATGGGACCAAGGATTATCAATAAAGCTTCATTACAGACGCCTTACAGCTGATCATTGCAGCCTGGGACTATAGTAAAGCATCCAGAAAGCTTCAACAAAGGTCAGAGGGGTCTGTCTGTAACTATGGGTTGTCTGTAAGTCGGGTGTCCTTAAGTAGGGGACCGCCTATACAAGCAAAAAATTTATGGTGAAGAGCAAACTCCCGAATGGACGGAAGGGAACCTCTTCTTGTTTCTAGATGATAACCAGGGCTGTGGTCGGACCTGGGAGCTTTGGGGGGCCCATAGGGTGTAACCTCCTCATACTGTAATGCAGTGTCGTACTGGGTTTCCTAAGGCCCACCAGAGAAAATCAATCCGGGGGCCCACTCTTCATTATCACCGCAGCAAATATACTCTAGCAGACTCCAAATTGTTTTGTTTTCTGATGGACCTCTGGGGTTCAGTATTGGGTTGAGAAGGGGCCCACCGGAGGATCCTCTGGTACTCTGGTGGGCCAGTCCGACACTGCTGTAATGTATACATTATAGTCGTATGACAATATAAGTCAGCGTTCTATGACTCTCGTTACCTCACGTCCTCTCCATCTTCAAGCATGGACAGGCAGATTGTGCACTTTTCATCCGTATCTGTCTCCTCCTCGTCTTCTTTTGTGTCTTTGCCATCGTGCGGCATTCTCTGTGAGGCGGAAAAGATGGGGGAAAAAAAAAAGTCATAAAAAGCTAAAAATAAATAAAGTATCACAAAGTTATGTCTCATGATTTTCCCTTAAACCCCATCAGGCTATATATCGAGTTTATAGAAGGTGGTCCTCAATTTCAGATTCACCTTACAAGACCCATAAACTAAAGAGCAGAGCAGGAAACGTACCATCAGAATCCATCCTGATAAACCAGGGACATTACTCATAGATCCAGGCACCGGGACTGTGGTATCTTCTTATGTTTGTTATCCAGGTCCCACTTCCTTCTAAAATCACCATTTAAAATTATGCTAATGAACCAGGAGTACTCTGGGGGCATTACCAGACCCCCTCTGTGCTGCAGCTTCACAGGCTGTTACACTGTCTCACTCGCCCCCTGTTCCCTCAGTACTTCCACCTCCTTTTTCCTGTTGTAGCATAGGAATTTTTGGGCACACATTGAGAGGGGTAAGTGCGGAAGGAGCATGTGGGAGTATGAGACAGTATAACAGCCCATTAGTTGCAGCACTGAGGGGCTCTGGTAACATCCCCAGAGCCCTTCTTACTCATTAACTATAATGATATAATTATATAAGTTGATTTTAGAAGGAAGGAGGCCATTGATAAGAAATATAAGAAGATACCACAGTCCCGGTGCCTGGATCTATGAGTAATGTCCCTGGTTTATCAGAATGGATTCTGATGGGAGATTTCCTTTAAGATTCACCTCTACAAACCCCATAAACTAAAATGTAGAATTTTAATTACCCGTGTAATACTAAATTTCTCCAGTAGCGGCTGCTGCAGTGCAAAAGAGCAACCCAAGGCACAACCCCTTTAAATGAGCCTCCCACTAGGACTTCTCCCTTCGGACATGTGGGCAAATGCGTGAAATCCTTGCCTCGTACCTTTTTGTATTTGTGTGGGAACGTGCACCTCTCTATGATGTTCTGCACGGCCCCTCGCGTTACACTTCCCAGTCTGTCTTCTAGTTGGAGCAGCTCCTGTAAGAGAATAACAATGTTACATATCTGTCCCTATAGCTATAACTCCATCACATCAATGTAGTCATCCTCATCTAAGGAGCGGTTATTATGTTTCCACATTTAAAGGGGATGTCCTAGGACCACAACTAGGAATTATGGGATAGAGGATCAGGGTCACCACTTGGACCCTACCAACTACGAGATTTGGGGGTCCCCCATTCCAGTAAGGTGGTGTCTGTGCATGCAGTCTGTGGTTTATTCTGCCTACATGGGACTACAGACTACAACTCCCAGCATCACTGATCAGTCCTATGGGCTTAGAATGGAGCGCCAGTTGTTATCGTGTGTTACCTATAAGTTCACTGAACCAAGGGACCATTTTTATGACAGGAGGGAACCAAATGAGGTCATCACATGCTTTTCACCTCTTTTTGTTGATTCTGGGACAACCCCTTGAAAAGAACAACGACTACAACTCCTATTTTCTCTAGAAATAACATCTGAAATGAATAGTTATAGAATCTTCTCTACTCCTCTAAAGAAAGAATTTTCTGTAAGGCAACTGGCTACAGCAGGAGTCCCCCCGTCTCCTCCCCGCAGCTCTGCCTAAGCCACCCCATACAATAAACCACGCCCCCAATGTAATTTAATAGCTGATCAAGCAATGGATCAAAACGCAATTAACATCTAAGTTCACACCAAGAGGCAAACACTGAAAATTTTAGTTTTTCTAAACATTTCTAGATTAATTAATCCCGTTAATCGTTCTTGACATGTTCACACTTGTTCCCGCCAATAAACAAGATATTGAAAGCATAAAATGTTTTTGCACTTTACTTGACAAAACTGACAAGATAATATTTTGGTGTCATAATTAAACACATTAGTAGTAAATAGATAGAATAGATCGATCGGATAGGAGATAGTATAGATAGGAGACTAAGATAGATGTAGCTGATAGATAGGATGAACGGAGTAAATAGAGATAGAGAGATAGAGATAGATGGAGATAGATAGATAGATCGATAGATAGATAGAATAGATAGATAGATAGATAGATAGATAGATAGATATGAGAAGATAGATAGGAGATAGATAGATGGAGGAGATAGATAGATAGCTAGGATTAGATAGATAGATAGATAGAGATAGATAGATAGATAGATAGATAGGAGATAGATAGAATAGATAGATAGAAGGTAGATGTATATGATAGATAGATAGATAGATCGATAGAGATAGATAGATAGATAGATAGATAGATAGATATAGATAGATAGATAGATAGAAGTAGAGATAGATAGCTAGTAGATAGATAGATAGATAGATAGATAGAAGATAGATAGATAGATAGGAGATAGATAGAATGAGATAGATAGATAGGAGAGATAGTAGATATGATAGATAGATAATAGACGATAGATAGATAGAGATAGATAGATAGATAGATAGATAGATTAGATAGATAGATAGATAGAGATTAGATAGGATAGATAGACTAGATAGGAGGATAGAAGATATGAGGATAGATAGATAGGAGATAGATACGATAGATTGATAGATAGATAGATATGAGATAGATAGAGTATAGAATAGATAGATAGTAGATAGATAGATAGATATGAGATAGACTAGATAGATTGAATGTAGATAGATAGATATGAGATAGATAGATAGATAGATAGATAGATAGATAGGAGATCGATATGAGATAGATAGATTAATATTTGATGGGGTTGGTACAATGAGCCAGTAGTGACCTTGCTATTAACCCTTTGCACACTCTTCAGGTTAAATGTGTGTCTGGTAATGCAGGGGATGATCTCTGATGTGTCCGGGGTGCAGAGATTTCAGAATGGGCCTCATTTGCATGCAGTAATTGAAAGCTCCGCGTCGTCTTGTCTCTCGTCCCTTTTAGCTTGTTGAGACCACTCTTCCCATCAGTGGTGTTTACTCCTATGAAATGAACGCCAGTGTTCTCCGCTTATACTGTCTCCGCCATTAAGATAATGAAAGCGAGGGATATCGGCGACTTTTCATGCATATTGTGTAGAAGAGCAAGGCAGTTCTGCAGATTGTAGTCGTAGCAAGAGATGAGGCACGTCATTTAACTCTTTGATTGTAGATGTAGATGTAGAGGTGACATGAAAACAACTGAGCCTGCTACATTAGGTGTTGTACAGAACTGTGCGTTTGCTGTCCATCCCTGCTACATGTTGATGAGTGCACAATGCGTTGCTATTGCTATCAGTTCTACCCACATGCTTTAGTATTCAATGCCTCTGTTATGCTGCTCAGCACTGCTACATCTGTATAGTGAACAATGCTTTACCATGCTGCTCAGCACTGCTACATCTGTATAGTGTATAATACTGTTCATATTTCAGCTTGCCTCGTCCCTACAGTGTCCAATGCCTTTGCCATCGCTGCTAAATCTGCTAGATCAGGCATTTCATACAACAGCTGCTCATATCATGACATGTGCCTGTATAGCAAGCTGAGTTTGTCATTCTTAAAGTAGAACTAAAACTGAATATGAATTGTGTGACCCTCAGCATGTAATTCCTACATTCCCCGCAGCTGAAGGAGGAGTTAGTAGTTCAGATCAAGGAGAGGGACACAGGTACATCCCCAGATGAATAAAATATTTGCCCCCCCCCCCCACCCAATTCTAAATTAATTTGAGTTTTTGTTAAAAAAAAACTACAAAAGAGTTTTGTACAGAATCGCTTATAAGAAACTTTAATTGTACAAAATCCAGTTGTGATTGCAGACAATCGGGATTGTACATTGCGTTTCGCATGGCGCGCGTTACATCCGTTGGTGTGACAAAAATACAAAGCCATTAGCAAAGCCGACATAAGTGGCGCCTTAAAACCCCGGCTCCGTGTTGACGCCGAAGATTAGAACTAATTGGGATTTTTACATAATTTCCTCGTAATCATTTCAAAGTGAGAATATTACATTTTCCGCCAGGTTTGCGGTATAAATTAGTCCGATTTTTACCAGTATGCGGGAGGAGCTCTTTTGGTTACTGAAGGAGAAGTAGGGCCGGGGCGTAAATAGATTTATTTGTATTATGTTGAAGACCGCAGCGGCAAAATACATTCATTATCGCTGATCAGGATTAAAGGGGAACCTGAGATTTTATTGTAGGATATTCATTGGTTTCACTAATAATGGCTTTTAGGCCGCCAATGGAGTCGATCCTAGCAACAAAACCCATTTTAAAAAGAGACCAATCACAGTGCAGCTTTCATTGTCTATTTGGCTCTGGAAAAATGAAAGCTGCTCTGTGATTTGTAGCGATGTAGTTTTTCTTTTCAATAGCTTTATTAGTATCCTCAGTACTGACACAATAATGGAGATATTGGGGAAATCTCCATGTAAACAAAATTGGTGCAGTTTATGTGGTAAATGCGAGTTTACCCTCCCAAATTGTGCCCATTTCTCCTTACTTATAAATGTGCATGGGGCCATAACATACCATTTGGGTAGGGGACATAACGTTATTTGCGCCACAATACGGATTTAAGTAATAGCTGGAATCTAATGAGTTCCAATCTGGAGCAGGTTTTAGTTTTTGGCCTAAAAATCTCTCATATCAAAAAATTATTTATTAAATAATCATTAAAATTATAATAAGTTATAACAAGTCACATCTTACGCCCACCACTTCCACATCTGGTCCTAGAATCAGCTTCTTGGGTGGGGATGGAGGATGTGCCCCTCCTGCTGCTCAATCAGCGGTTTCAGGACCTTTAGAAGACCTTTAAAGGTCCTGAAATGGCTCTTGTTTGATTGAAATCAGGAACAGATGTACAAGGATTTCAGGGGTGAAGGCCCTTTCTCAGTATAAAATTTGTTGTGGTATGTGGCCATGGGCCCTCCTAGAAGGTTTGGGCCTTGGCTTACCACCCAAACTGCCTATAATAGCACAATTAATGTATAATAACTGGCTTAGTTTTAACGAATGTGTCACTGTTAGTGTGTTCTGGGGGCTTATATCATACACTCACTAGGCAACAGCTCTATAACATCTATGCGAGGGTCTCTAAAAGCTATTTTATGGGAACCTAATCCTAATTATACACTTTCTCCCATGGCGGGGGCAGGTAAGCAAACCCATGGTTAGCGAATAGTTTCCCACATATTTATGGTCAGATGGTGGTGGGATGTCTTTGATGATCAATCGATTGATGACATAAATGGTATACAAGATCATGCATTCTACCTGCAGTGGCCACTAGTGGGGAAAAGCGGTATATTACATTTGCTATAGAAATTAATAAACCAACTGTGGTCAGAAATGGATTACGTGGGTCCTCCAGGGTGGGAGTCTTCTATTTACCAACTTATACAAGGTGGTGTACCTATTTTAGGGTGGGTGTGTTATGGTGGCGTTTAGTAGACACTAAAGAGTAAGATTGACATCTCCCTGTTGGCATAGACAGGACGTTTTGAGGCCTGTGAAGGTTGTACAGCACTTTCTGACTAGCACCAACAAAACAAGTCTACTCTTGATGTGAACCATGACACTGATATGACCTTCTCCAACAATGAGTATTGGCACTACACCTCACAGGTCATGTAGCAGTTAAAGTTATCTTGGCTATGAATTGGGGGGGGTGGGGGGGGGGGATATGACAAAAACAGGCAAGACGTTTCATTGTTCGGAATAAGTTTACTGCATGGGTCTCTGCAGCCTCCATGACATCACTGAATAGCTCCTATAGATTTGGCATATATTCATTGGCGAGCAGCTTCATGTGAAATAGATTTTGCTTGAAAAGAACAAAAACGAGAAGAACACTTCCATGAGAGCAAGGGTAACAATGGCAGCAGCATGGAAGGGCACGCGCTATCGCCCGCACGTCCATCGCTTGGAATAATAAGAGATTTTAAGACTTTTATATACTGTATAACTTATCATTAGATTTCGCTCTTTTTTACCATACGACTTTTGTATTATATTTTTTCCACGATGAGTCACTATAGCATTGGTTTCATTTTCAGCAAACAACCTTTAAGATCCAAAATAAGTAACACTTAATGAGTCCCATCAGAATAAGAGGACAGAGCTGCCAAACCCCCCCAAGTAAAAACCATAACAATTTTTCAAATGGTTTTTGTCTGTTTAGTTCAAGTAGTTTGAAGTTCTATCAGCCATTTTGTATATTTTGGAAAGTTGGGTGAGATATGCCCGTTACTGTCCCAGGAGAGGTGTGTACCTAGCTACTACAATTTTAATTTTTTTTGCCTTTTTGGGAGGCGCTAAGTCAACCTGGATGACATCATCAAGCTATGGGCGTGTCACATAACATGATTTCCAGAAAGATTTTCTATTGGACGATCCTTGTTTAACCACTTCCTTACTGGTGTGCGGACTATATACATGTATATATAGTAAGGGCTGGTATGGAGGGGGGCTCATGTTCTCCGCCTCATCCTTCCACTTGGTGGAGATGAGTGGAAGAGATGATGTCTGTTTTGGTCATATTTCTGATCTTATCCAAAAACAGCCATGTGAACATGGCCTAATGGCGATCCGTCGAACACTTCTTAATGAACTGTTAATTCCTATTAATTGGACTTGATGGACCTTGTGTCTTTTCCTAACCTAAAAAAATGGCTGAATACATTTTTCAAACAACCAACAGAAGGGATTTTTCCAATTTGTAAAAAAAAAATTTTTAAAAAGAATTTCACCAAAATTAAAGCTCCGTTCTCCTGGGGGGTTCTTTTTTTTTGGTTTCCATAGTAAAGAGGGAAAAAAGGACAATTGACCCATAGTAATTTGCACAATACCAATGTCCTTTGAGACAAAAGGAGGCGGTGCCCAGCTCTGGAAAAATGATTTTTTTTTTTAACGATCCCCTCTAAGGCCTTCATTCCATGACCATATATGGGTGGCTGAAAAAAAACCACAGCCTAGAGGTCTATTGTGAGGTCACGGTTGTATTTCGCCATAGTGACCCATGACGCCAAAACCACAAATATAGGGGCCGTCCTATTCTTGCCGTTTTGCTTAGCTTCCTATGAAGGTGGGAGGGGCAAGAGAGCTCCCCCCTAATCTCCCACCAGGGCCCCAAACCCGCCCACTGCCACTACCCATTTTGTGAATGAGGATAAGATTTTCCTTCTACCTGGGTGTTACACCCAACTACTCCAAAATCATAGAATTATATTTGGGCAACGTCTTATAGCTTTTTTAATACAAAAATTATTTAAATAGACACGAGGGGAAAGTGAAATGGTCATCCGGTTCGATCATGAGTGCAAATAATAGTATATGTGCTAAACACGTCCACTATATTGCAGTTATCCACTAGGTCACAGCATCAGAATCAAAGGTTTTGCCATTCATAAAGGAATGTATCCAAGATTACAGGCACCACAGTAATACAGTTCATAATCACACACCCTGAAGAATTATTACTCGTTTTTTTTTTTAATCGTTTTCCACAAGATAAAGATTCGTTTTTTCTTAAAGTTTACTATCACATGCAAAGCATTCCAGTCCAGCGCAATGGCAAAATATGAGGTAATAGGAGTTATGTATATTTATAGATATCCATATATATAAAAAAATTAGTTTATTCTCTTAAATAAATAAATATAATTAAAAAGGCCACCAAAACAACTATAAAAATAAATTAAATAAGAACCACCAAAAAAAAAAAAAAAAAGTTACCAGTTAGTCATAATTATGATTGTTAAATATAAGGCATTGAAACTACAAAACCCTGTAAAATCAACGGTGCTTCTACGGACTCGAAAAAATCGTTCTACAGTGTCATTTCTCACGAGTATTTAACACATTTAACCCTATAACACCATACGATCTGCGACGTCACGCTTTAAGGGTGTTCATACACAAAATATAGTTCCATTAAAAACGTGGTTGCTTGTTTCAGTCATGTTTTTTTTTTTTTGTTTGTTTTTTTTTTTTTTAATAGAAAAAAATGGTTGTTCATTAGGCGATAAGATAATACTTTATCCATCCGGGACACACACGTGGAGGGTCTGTAAAAAACATGCGCTGATTGTTCCAGGCTCTGGAGGGTCTATGCTGAAGACCCTGGATGTCGTGAGACTCTTCTTCATTGTCTGTGGTTATGGTCTTGCTCGCTTTGCTGGAAGGGGGTTGCGTGTGACCCCAGGCCATCCATTATATGAATTAGCCTGACGGAACCACATCCACCTTACTAGAGCAGCACATGGAATCCCACGCATGATTAGTCTTTAGGACCTAATGGCCATCCCACTCTAGTTAACACAAGGACTCCATGGTCCTCCCAAACATAGCTTAGCTAAGACCCCATGGCCATCCCACTATATGGCTAGCCGTCACCCCATGGTCATCCCAAACAAGCTTAGCCTAAGACCCATGGCCATCCCACTATATGGCTTAGCCCGGTCACCCCATGGCATCCCATAACATAGCTTAGCCTAAGACCCATGGCCATCAATATATGGTTAGCACGTCACCCCATGGTCACAATACATTAGCTAGCCTAAGACCCCATGGCCATCCCACTATATGGCTTAGCCCGTCACCCCATGGTCATTCCAATACATAGCTTAGCCTAAGACCCCATGGCCATCACACTATATGGCTTAGCCCGTCACCCCATGGTCATCCCAATACATAGCTTAGCCTAAGACCCCTAGGCCATCCACATATAGGCTTAGCCGTCACCCCATGGTCATCCCAATACATAGCTTAAGCCCTAAGACCCATGGCCATCCCACTATATGCATTAGCCCGTCACCCTATGGTTATCCCATGAATGCCCCTGAAATATATCCTAGAATTAAACTAAGGTGGCCACAGGCAAAAAATGACAACGTCTAACTCATTACATTCATTTTTGTTGATATTCAAAAAAAAGTCTTATAATATGTAGATTTTACCTTTTTGAATAATTGACCTTGTCTTTATGGTCGATTATTCGCAGATCATTACGTTAACAAAAAAATCATGACTTGGGAGGCATAGGGTCTATAGATGTCAAACTTGGGTCCTTCCCATGGGACTCTTGGACCATTTGTTAGAGTCCATCACCACCCCCCCTCTTGAAGAATGGTCTGAAAGTTATATTTTTGTGACAATGGATGTACGTGGAGGTAGGATTCCCAGTCATGACATCACAAACTGGTTAACAGAGTGTCAAGTAGGTAGATGTACTGTAGCAGCTGAGACAATATCGACACAAGCTTCATCTCCGACCAAATGGGCCAACATTTTTTTAAATCAATATTCCGTACCAACCCAAACATGGCAGATGGGTCACTGGGGGCTTTGTTTCTGGCCATGGCCACCTTATTTAGTGCTCTTCTTAATTGGAGTGGAATCATTGAGTAAAGGCTTTCAGAAACAAGGTTTCGGGACGGCTGCACCTTTGGGGTATGAAGGTTTGGTGGTATCATGGATAACTTTTAGTTTTGCGCTAGATAGAACCTCTACACCAAATGAGCTTAATTAGGGTCGTTTGTCCAGAAATTGTAAGTGAACCCCTTTTTGAAAATTAAAAATTGGTAAATACAAAATTTCCTACTTCTGACATATAAGCTTCCTCCAATAGGGGGCACTGATGGCCCATTTTTTTCTTGTAGGCAAATTAATGCATATTTGTCCTAGGGAGTATTGCCTTTTAGAATGAAGACCCCCCCCCCTGAGAGCAAACGCCTGTCTGGGTAAATGGAATTTTAAAAAAACATTCTTTTGAAATATTCAAAAAATTTTCAAAAATCCTCTCTCTTTTACTCCTAGATATTTTTGGCACCTGAACGGTAGTAAGTCACAACCCAAAAGTAAAGTTGGGATGTTACACCCCACTGATTACTCTCAAGGGGGTCACCCAAAAATTTCGAGATTTGAGATTTCAGCTAACGGCTTTGATATAGCAGCTATTATACGGTCAAGCATCCGGGCTTTGGGAAAGCCCCTCAACATATGGCTGCAATGTAGTCAGGGCCCTGGGGGGGGTGGGGGGGATGCTGGACCATAATAATCGAGAGAATGGACTGTAGTGGGTGTTGTGGGATTATTTTATCTGTGTCCCAGCAAAAGCAGAAAACCCCCGGTAAATGACTGAGAAGTTATTTGCCCTTTATATAACCCATTGTAAACATAAAAGTCGTAAATAAATAAATTATTCAAAAGCAAAAAAAAAAGGAACAAACTAAAAGGCTGCAAACCTCCTCCGATTCTTTTTTTTTGTAAACAGGATTTTTTTTTTTCTAGCCTCTAAATTTTATTTTTTTTTTTTTGGGAAGTTTGTAAGGAAATTTTCATGAATCTACTACTATCATGGCTCACCCAAGCACCAAAGAAAATTAAAAAAAAAAAAAATGTAAAAAAAAAAAAAAATACACAAAAATTAGAACAAAAAATAATAAATTAAAAAAAATTAAAATAATATTGGTGCAAAATTAGGCTAATAGCAACATGTCCAACCACCAGATGACTAGGGCATCAAACACAGAACATTTTTTTTGACATAAGCTAACATGCTCCAAGATGCGTCCACATAAATACTGTAGCTAAGTACCCCTACTTGATTCTACTTATTGGAGAGGTATATATACAATCCTTTTGAAAGGCAGGATTGGCACAGCCAGACTACCACACTAGTATCCAAGAGCTGGCTCCATTCCAGCGATCGCCCTCTTGGTCTAGGAAGGCCAGCTTCCAATGCAACAGGGCATATGGCTTGTAGATCCTCGGGTGGTAATTGTTACTTGCCCACAATTCGTTACAGAATAATGTGCTTGCAGGCTTTCCTCTAAAAAAAAAATGGCTCAGAAGGCCAAGTTTGCTGCAGGCAATGGCCACGTGACCTGATAAGGAACATGGGATCCTGACACAAGTCCTCTCCTCCTCCTCAGCTGTCCTTCCCAGTTGCGTTTCGATGTCCACTCGCAGATCGGACACTTCTACTGGTCGCCAACCACTGGTCGACGCAGACTTGGGTGAACAGGGTGCATGCAGGGTAACCTACTGGTAGGAACATACAGGCAAATTCGTCCATTGTTAGACATGAGTATGGACAAAATACAGGCAGTCCCTGGGTTACGTAAGATAGGGGTCCGGAGTTTGTTCTTAAGTTGAATTTGTATGTAAGTCGAAAACTGTATATTTTATAATTGTAGATCCAGACAAAAAAAAATTTGGCCCAGTGACAATGGTGATTAAACATTTTTTGCTGTAATGGGACCAAGGATTATCAATAAACTCATTACAGACACCTTACAGCTGATCATTGCAGCCTGGGGGAATATAGTAAAGCATCCAGAAAGCTTCACCAAAGGTCAAGAGGGGTTTGTCTGTAACTATGGGTTGTCTGTAAGTCGGGTGTCCTTAAGTAGGGGACCGCCTATACAAGCAAAAATTTGG
Organism: Engystomops pustulosus; assembly: GCA_019512145.1. NCBI lineage: Eukaryota > Metazoa > Chordata > Amphibia > Anura > Leptodactylidae > Engystomops > Engystomops pustulosus. Next base: position 57,905 of record WNYA01000964.1, on the reverse strand, counting down.
TAAAATTTTCCTAAACGATAGTGATGGTGAAGAACAAACTCCCGAATGGACGGAAGATAGATGATAACCAGGGCTGTGGTCGGACCTGGGAGCTTTGGGGGGCCCATAGGGTGTAACCTCTAATACTGTAAGGCAGTGTCTGGGTTCCTAAGGCCCACCAGAGAAAATCAATCCGGGGGCCCACTTCATTATCACCCCAGAAAAATACTTAGCAGATCCAAATTGTTTTGTTTTCTGATGGACCTCTGGGGTCAGTATTGGGTTTGAGAGGGGCCCACCGGAGGATCCTCTGGTACTCTAGTGGGCCAGTCCGACAATGCTGTAATTGATACATTATAGTCGTATGACAATATAAGTCAGCTTTATGACTCTCTCGTACCTCACGTCCTTTCATCTTCAAGCATGGACAGGCAGATTGTGCACTTTTCATCGTATCCGTCTCCTCCTCGTCTTCTTTGTGTCTTTGCCATCGTGCGGCATTCTCTGTGAGGCGGGAAAAAGATGGGGGAAAAAAATTCATAAAAAGCTAAAAATAAATAAAGTATCACGAAGTATGTCTCATGATTTTCCCTTAAACCCCATCAGGCTATATATCGGTTTATAGAAGGTGGTCCTCAATTTCAGATTCACTTTACAAGACCCATAAACTAAAGAGCAGAGCAGAGGAAACCTACCATCAGAATCCATCCTGACAAACCAGGGACATTACTCATAGATCAGGCACGGGACTGTGGTATCTTCTATATTTGTCACCAGGTCCCCTTCCTTCTAAAATCACAGTTTAAATTATGCTAATGAACCAGGAGTACTCTGGGGGCATTACCAGAACCCTCTGTGCTGCAGCTTCACAGGCTGTTACACTGTCTCACTCGCCCCTGTTCCCTCAGTACTTCCACACTCCTTTTCCTGTTGTAGCATAGGAATTTTGGGCACACATTGAGAGGGGTAAGTGCGGAAGGAGCATGTGTGGGAGTATGAGACAGTATAACAGCCCATTAGTTGCAGCATGAGGGGCTCTGGTAACATCCCCAGAGCCCTTCTTACTCATTAACTATAATGATATATTATAAAGTTGATTTTAGAAGGAGGAGGCCATTGATAAGAATATAAGAAGATACACACAGTCCCGGTGCCTGGATCTATGAGTAATGTCTGGTTTATCAGGATGGATTTGATGGGAGATTTACTTTAAGTTCACCTCTACAAACCCCATAAACTAAAAAGTAGAATTTTAATTAGCCCTGCAATACTAAATTTCGCCAGTAGCGGCCGCTGCAGTGCGAAAAGAGCAACCCAAGGCACAACCCCTTTAAATGAGCCTCCACTAGGATTCTCCCTTCGGACATTTGGGTGGTAAACGCGTGACATCCTTTCTGTACCTTCTTGTATGTTTGTGTGGGAACGTGCACCTTCTATGATGTTCTGCACGGCCCCTCGCGTTACACTTCCCAGTCTGTCTTCTAGTTGTAGCAGCTCCTGTAGAGAATAACAATGTTACATATCTGTCCCATAGCTACAAACCCTCACATCCATGTAGTCATCCTCATCTAAGGAGAGGTTATTATGTTTCCACATTTAAAGGGGATGTCTAGGACCACAACTAGGAATTATGGGATAGAGGGATCAGGGTCACCCTTGACCCTACCAATACAGAGATTTGGGGGTCCCCCATTCCAGTAAGGTGGTGTCTGTGCATGCAGTCTGTGGTTTATTCTGCCTACATGGGACTACAGATACAACTCCCAGCATCACTGATCAGTCTATGGGTTAGAATGGAGCGCCAGTTGTTATCGTGTGTTACCTATAAGTTCACTGAACCAAGGGACCATTTTATGCAGGAGGGAACCAAATGGTCATCACATGCTTTTCACTTTTTGTTGATTCTGGGACAACCCTTGAAAAAGAACAACGACTACAACTCCTATTTTCTCTAGAAATAACATCTGAAATGAATAGTTAAGAATCTTCTCTCCTCCTCTAAAGAAAGAATTTCTGTAAGGCAATGGCTACAGCAGGAGTCCCCCCGTCTCCCCCCCGAGCTCTGCCTAAGCCACGCCCATACAATAACCACGCCCCCAATGTAATTTAATAGCAATGGAGCAAAAACGCAATTAACACCTAAGTTCACACCAAGAGGCAAACACTGAAAATTTTAGTTTTTAATCATTTCTAGATTAATTAATCCCATTAATCGTTCTTGACATGTTACACTTGTTCCCACAAAAACAAGATATTGAAAGCATAAAATGTTTGCACTTACTGACAAAACTGACAAGATAATATTTTGGTGTCATAATTAAACACATTAGTAGTAAAATACAGAAAAAAAAAACATTTAAAAAAAAAAGGGGCAAAGATGTGAAAATGTTCTAGTGGAATGAAGACACAATCAGACGGAATAAGAAATGATGTATATATCTGATAGGAGTCTTCTATCCTGGCGTCCCACCGATCACTAGAATGAGGGTCACTATGGGGATGGTTACATTGTTGCACCAGTGCAAGTCTACAGGACCGGCTAAGATCGCTGAGCACTGTACTTGGTTATTCCCTCAGTCTCAGGAAAATGGAAGGGTGACATCCCGTGTCCGGGAGGCCTGTGATCCTCTATCATCTTCAGCTTCTATAAAACCCCTTTAAGGGCTGTTTTGGTTAGTCTCCCTATAATTAGATTACCATTTGTTTGACTCCTTGGTCCCTGACCTCTGCATTCCTAACATAAGACTAGACAGGTCACTGCCTCCTACAGATTCATCCCACTCTTTCCTCTGCTACTTTGTATCAGTCTGTGATCTTCCACTTGTCTCCATTTTTCAGGCTCGGACGCACCCACGGTGAACAGGTGGATCCCCCGGTGGGGCCGCTAGTCACTGATTGTAGGGCTGACAGAGCACCCTCACTGATCTGTATATATGCATATAATAATATGTAACGATTAGTAACAAGACAGATACACATGTAGCACACAGTGCTGGACCCCAAGAATGGGTTTTACTGGTCGGCCATTGCTTACATGTACAGGTCCAAACATCATCTATGAATCTATATGGAGGTCACCTCCCCTTTCCAAAAAACCTTGCAAACGAATGTTACTAAGCAGCTATGGAGGGTGCCAGGACAAGGCGAATGGCCACCCAGTTGTAACTAATTTATTGTATTTCTAGGGGGATAAAGGAGGAACAGGAAATGGACAGTGACAGCTCTCCGTATGTAGCAGAGCGGATTTGTCTATTTTTTTTCTTTATAGTTGAAGTGTTGATCAGGGCTGACTTATTAGGACCCCCATTTCCTTATTCTATATTGGGGCGTCATATATGATTCTCCCTGCTATTAATCACAACTATTTTGCCAGAGAGATACAGGTGGTCCCCTACTTCAGGACATCCCAACTTACAGACGACCGCTAGTTAAAGACGGACCCCTCTGCCCCCTTTGACCTCTGGTGACCTCTTTGGATGTTACTATAGTCCCGGGCTGCAATGATCAGCTGTAAGGAGTCTGTAATGAAGCTTTATTCATAATCCTCGGTCCCATTACAGCAAAAATTTTGAAAATCCAATTGTCACTGGGGCAAAAAAAATTTTTTGTCTGGGTCTACAATTATAAAATATACAGTTTATACTTACATACAAATTCAACTTAAGAACAAACCTATGGAACCTATCTTGTACGTAACCCGGAGACTGCCTGTATATACCACCCCCTGCAGCTCCACAGCCAAAAAAAAAGAAGCAATAAAAATAAAGAAAAGGAAATAAAAAATGTTTAAATAATCAAAATTCTATATATAACCCACACATATTATTATTACCTGACGATCCCGGAGTGTAATATGTGACCCCCTCCCGCTATGCTGCTCTCCTTATCCTCATATTAAACCCCCCTCCACACACTTATTGGAAAACCGCAGGAGTATTCTCATTTTCTCCCCTAAGCCGGCACTGAGGAATTGGATTGGTTTCATACTCAGAACGGTGTCCAGAAGATTTCATATTTTATTATAAAGATTGTAAGGAAATCCGTGCAGTGCAGAACAGTGAGTGGAATATGGAGGAAAAACCTCAGATCCTGTATCTGTATATGTACTGGTCTATAGGTAGAGACCCCCAGTCATTACACACATATCCCAATCTATACACAGAGACCCCCAGTCATTACACAGAGACCCCCAGTCATTACATACATATCCCAATCTATACACAGAGACCCCCAGTCATTACATACATATCCCAATCTATACACAGAGACCCCCAGTCATTACACACATATCCCAATCTATACACAGAGACCCCCAATCTTACACAGAGACCCCCAGTCATTACACACATATCCAATCTATACACAGAGACCCCCAATCTATACACAGAGACCCCTATTCATTACACACATATCTCAATCTATACACAGAGACCCCCAGTCATTACACATATATCCTAATGTATACTCAGAGACCCCCAATCTATACACAGAGACCCCCAATCTATACACAGAGACCCCCAGTCATTACACACATATCCCAATCTATACACAGAGACCCCCCAGTCATTACAAATATCCTAATGTAATCAGCGACCCCCAGTCATTACACATATATCCTAATGTAACTCAGAGACCCCAATCAATCCAAAGAGGACCCCATTATTAAACACCAAATCCCATATACCAGTGAGACCCCTCTCTTTACTAGGCCCTGTGAAACAGCAAGACTCACAGATACCAGTCTATAGGTAGAGACCCCTCATCTGTACCTAGAGACATATACACTGATACACATCAGTACAACCTTTAGTCAATACACACACCCCAGTCTACGAGACCCCTTATTTCTACACAGAGACCCCTAATCAAGACACACAAATCCTATAGGCTGAGCCCCCTACGCATAGATCTACACAAACCCCTGTACAACAAACCAGAAGCAATGATGGAATCATGTAGGACATTATAGAGCAGTACTGGCCTGTGCTAATACAACACTTTGGGGGAGCTAGAAGCTTTCTATATTATCCAGAAACCTGTTCCTCATCTTACACTCAACTCCAGTTCTATCCCCCTCCCCACTCCATAGACACCCATACAACCTGACACCTCCAGGAAAGTTTTGAGAGTGACCTTCAGTTTAGGAGAAAGGGGGGAGAAGGAAAAGAGCCTGATAAGAAGAGAAAGAAGCACTTTCCTCTGATGTACACTAAAAGCTGTTATAAATTGATGTATCGGTGACGGATCACCTTCCCCATGGATGGAAGATGCCACTGAAGATACTAGACTGATGGGACTCCATGACATGAAGAGCACATCACATGAAGGTCACGCATGGTGGGATGGACATGGTGGTCACTATGGATGGCCTATATCTATCTAGAGGTTCATGAATGTCGGATAATCCTGAACACATTCATTTGAAGCTGGAAGCTACTCACTTCATAGCTTTCCCTCACAGCAGACGTATGCCGCGCTGGACTGAGACCCTGGAGGGCAAGGAGATGAAGCTGCGGATAAGGGTAATTTCTGATTTCATGGACAACCTTGTAAAACAGACAAGAGAAACAGTTAATGGAGAAGGAACCTTTACATCCAGCCTGACTAGCAATGCCGAGCTAACACCATCCTCATTCCTTCCGAGGGGCCCCCCGTGATGTTGTCCTCAGGAGACCCATATTCCTGAAGGTCACGTACTTTCTCTAATGTGTGAGCAGCAGAAGAAGCAAGGACAAGACGAGGACGCGGTGTCATGACGAGAATAAGACGAGAGGTGCCCGTACTATGTGTTCAAAATAACATTGGGGGTCATTTACTAAGGGGCCGAATCACGTTTTTCCGTTGCGTTACCCAAATATTTCCGATTTGCACCGATTTTCCCTGTATTGTCCCGGGATTTTGGGGCGCGCGATCGGATTGTGGCGCATCGGCGCCAGCATGCACGCGACGGAAATTGGGGGCGTGGCCGTAAGAAAACTTGACGGATTCGGAAAAACTTCCGTATTAAAAAAAAAAAAAATGTGTCGGTTGACACGCGCTTACCTGTACCCAGCGTAGGATGGTGAACTTCAGTGAACTCCGACAGAATTCGGCACAGCAGCAACACCTAGTGGACATCGGGCGCACTACCTTAGTGAATCTGCCCAATGGGGCAGATTTACTTACCCGGTCTTGTCGCGATCCAGCGAATCACTAAGGTAGTGTGCCCGATGTCCACTAGGTGTTGCTGCTGCGCCAAATTCCGTCAGAGTGCACTGAAGTTCACCGTCCTCCCTGGGCGCAGGTAAGCGCGTGCCAAGCAACACTTTTTTAAAAAAAATACAGCGTTTTTTCCGAATCCGTCCGGTTTTCTTACGGCCACGCCCCCCATTTCCGTTGCGTACATGCTGTGCCACAATCCGATCGCGTGCGCCAAAATCCCGGGACAATTCAGGGAAAATTGGCGCAAATCGGAAATATTTGGGTAACGTGACGGAAAAATGTGATTCGGGCCCTTAGTAAATGACCCCCATTGTGTTAAAGGGGTTTAGAGACCCCCATGCTAATTTTATACGGATGACCTATACTCAGTATTAGGGATGAGCAGACACGTTCAGGATTGGGTTCGGTGGACACCCACTGGTAAAACTAGCAACCAGTGCCAAGGTCACCATTTTTCCAAGGATTGTTGCTCCCTGTAATAACATCCTTGGAAAAATGGTGGGTTTAAAGGTCCTGCCAGCAGCGATCATAGTTCTTACTGGTGGGGGTGAGTCCAAACTTCAGGCTGAAGTCTAGGGTCAGGGACCCCAACCCAAGATATTCGGCATGGAGCTAAACTTTAGAGTTCAAGTCCGCTCATCCCTACTCCGGATCAGATTGGTGGTGGGGGGACAACCAGACCCTGTAATACAAATGATGGAGCCTTCTGCTTTTGGCTCCGCCCAAGTTTGGGTCTGGGTGATCAACGCCCACCAATCTGATTCATATGGCTATCCTGAGGATAGGTCCCTAGTATCAAAATGTATCTGATGATCAGATCTCCTCTGTATACGTGACACTGCTTCTCCTGAGAACTTCTCCTGTTTTAGAAAATACTTTTCCCATCTTTAGATAACGCAGGAGCATCTTCACTTTGAAATTTGCGTTATGTCATAGTACAGGAATTAAGTGACAACTGGGTGTTACCATTTGCTTTATCAAATTGGGCTTAGCACTGAATGGACAAAGTAGGACACGCCCCCAACTGGTCACGCCCATGAGGAACAAGAGAGCGATGTCTCCATGTAGAAATCAGAAAAGATACTTTTCTATGAAGTTATTTCATGAGAAATAATATTATTAACCAAGACAGACAGGCCCGGAGAGGTGACAGCTCCGCTTTAAAGGGGATGATAAGAGCCTAATCCATATTTAGAGGGATATTTTCTCCAGCAGAAGCAGAGAAATGCGCTTTGATAGCTTTAGTGCAGCCGGCTCAATAAATGCATTTGCCGGGATAATGTTTGGGAAGCCGCTTCCCCCAGTGAAATCAATTGTAACCAAGTAACCAAAGGAAAAGTCAAAAAGTCAGTACAGAAAAATGTACGAGAGCAAAAAGCTTCCAGAGTCAGGAGAAGAAAAACACTCGAGTTATTACTGGTCGATGCTGTGGGTTATAAGGTGGGGACCTACTAGACGGGTCCTCAGTTATTATCTCACCCTGGAGAATCTAATGGGTCCTTGTCCAACTTAGTAAAACATAGTTACAACACAACGATTATTACAATCGCCCCCCAATAGTGTTCTGCTTATTATACAACCGTATCAGGTGATGGATGGGGGAAAGTCTACAATATTATTACATACAGAAATGACCACAGTGAACAGGAAACCTGCCAGAATGAAATGCAGACTATGATGCTAGAGGAGCAGCGCAGATTGTACATAGTGCCCTATCTGCAGGCAGCATGTTATAGCGCAGGAGGAGCTGAGCAGATTGTACATAGTGTCCTATCTGCAGGCAGCATGTTATAGAGCAGGAGGAGCTGAGCAGATTGTACATAGTGCCCTATCTGCAGGCAGCATGTTGGAGCAGGAGGAGCAGCGCAGATTGTACATAGTGTCCTATCTGCAGGCAGCATGTTATAGAGCAGGAGGAGCGGAGCAGATTATACATAGTGTCCTATCTGCAGGCAGCATGTTATAGAGCAGGAGGAGATGAGCAGATTGTACATAGTGTCCTATCTGCAGGTAACATGTTATAGAGCAGGAGGAGATGAGCACATTGTACATAGTATCCTATCTGCAGGCAGCATGTTATAGAGCAGGAGGAGCTGAGCAGATTGTACATAGCGTCCTATCTGCAGGCAGTATGTTATAGAGCAGGAGGAGCTGAGCAGATTATACCACTAGACATCTCTACAGACAGTCTCTCCTTAAAACTGACTGTGGGGTTTTCATTAAGACAGATTTTTCACGTCCATCGATTAAGTATATAAATATGTCTGAGGAAGTGATTCCTTCCCATCAGCCATCTAGTTACATTGGTAAAATATAACTAAGGTCATTCATGCTACATGTAAAGGCGCAGACATGATCTCTCCTCCTTAAAGGACATCCACCACCAGGATGAAGGACTGTAAACCAAGTACACTCCGGTAGGATCTGCTCTTCTTTTATCTTTTAGACCTTCTATATACAAAAAGGCTTTTAAAAAATTATGCAAATGAGTCTGAGGGGCTCCAGGCTCCATAGCTGTTAATTGTGTTTGGAGCCCCTCATGCTCATTTGCATAATTTTACAGTCTTTTTTCATAAAAACATAAGGAGCTAACAGAAGAGCGTGTCCTGCCAGAGGGGGCACACACCAGTATGTCAGTGTACTTACTTTACAATCCTTCATCCTGGTGGTAGATTTCCTTTAAGTGATGACAGACGTCTCAGCGAGAAGAAATGAGAAACTGGAAATTCCTCATCTCCTCCTGACAGCTCTGTGTATGGAGTGAATGGCGAGCGTCTTGTACAATGTCCTCGGCGCGCTGTGATATGACGAGGTGTCATGGACAGGTAGACTTCACAATGTCCTGATCCCACTTGAGACGTATGAAAGGAACTATTACCAGGAGAGGCGCTGGAGCACTTATAGTCAAAGTAATCCGGGAAAACGAGACCTCATGAAGGGCCCTGACATTCAACATAAAGGACGACTCTGCGGGGGCAAAAGTATCTGCAATTTACTGCAGAACCTGTTGTGGGGAAGTTGTCAGCTGGTAAATACGGGATAACATAAGAACTAGTGACCTATGTTAACCTAAAGCCATCTATGAGCAGTCCTAGACGAGGACTTACATGTATCACCTAGAATTCGGAATTTAAAGGAAACCTACCATTTGATATGATGCATTATGAAGCAAACATACCCTGAGACTGCTGTAGCTACACTGATGCAGGATCAGATCTTGGTTTATCCCTGAGCTGAGTGGTTTTGCTGATAAAACAGACATAACATTATGATAATGAAGCTCTGTTGCTTCTATGGCTGGTTCAGCACTTCTCCTAGCAGGTGAGTTATTCTCTGCAGGAGAGGATGATGTAATCCCTGGGTTGTGCCAAAGGCAGAATAATCAATTGCTGCACCATCCCCCAGCTGCTGTGTACAAGTCATCCAGCTCAGGTTGATTAGTCATGTCTTGACTAACCTTCATTTGTTATTACAAGCTCCATGTGTGTAATGTGGTTATCTAGGCATCCAGCCTGACCCAGCTTTCCCAAGGTCCTGAATGTTATAATTGTTTTTTCAGCAAAGCCACTCAGCTCAGGGATTAACCAAGATCTGATCCTGCATCAGTGTAGCTACAGCAGTCTCAGGGTATGTTTGCTTCATAATGCATCAAATCACATGGTAGGTTTCCTTTTAAGGAAATGTGTCAATAGATTCGACTTTGCAAAACTGTAGCTAGTGATGGGTATTGACCCTTTTAACCCGTTACATCATTGGTTGCAGCAGGACCGTGGATTTATATTCCTCACACTGCTGTGCCCCTAGTTTTTTGTACCAAACTGGTCCATAGCCCCTCCCCTCTGCTTTGAGTGACAGCTGTAGTAGGCTGAAGCCTGTTACAATGTTTATGCTGGGGAGAAATTAAATGCCCAGAGCAAAGCAGTGTGAGGACACACCTCCAGGACCTACTGAAAGAAATGTCATCAATATTAGATGTGTGGGAGAAGACAGCACAGTAACTAATGAGTGTATGAGTATAGCAGGATTGTTCTGGGCCAATTTAGATTGAGATTGGAAATTTTATGTTTTGCCCTGTTGGCTAAATGACCCTGCTCTTGACTGCTCACTCAGCACAGTGCTGTACAGGTTATGGCGGCTGTTCTTGGTAGTGCCGGTTTGTTGGCTTAAATGGCTGTAGGTTTTAACCAGGGGACGTGACTGATGGATGCAAAGTCCTGTAGAAGGTGATTGTTGGGGGTGAACTGTTTTGGACCCCCACAAAACCAATATTGAATATTTTAACAGTTCTTTGCTCTATAACACCTGTCTTGTTTTTATGGGAACAAGAAGCCATGTAGGCAACTAATGATAGGATGTGAAGACGACTCTAATGTTTGTCTAACTATTCCCCCACCACAATGATACAACCTCTCGTCTTCTTATGTTCTATCAGGACAAAATGCACAAAAATACATAACCACCAGCCGTATGGAACATAAAACCAAAGCAAATTCGCCTAAACCTCAGGACCACTAAACGATCTCAATGAGCGTAAACCTTGCCAGGATCAGCGAATTGGGTCAAAGTAATAAAATAATCCAAAATCTTCATAAACAGGAATGGAGACGAGTATGGAAAGCTCAGAAGTCTACACTGGATTCCTACATGTTCAATGGAGATGGAGCAGATATGGAGATCTTGGTTAGGTTTGAGGAACCTAATATATAGGAAGTCACAACCACTGAATGTTTCCACCTGTATTTAGTAGCCAGAGCTCTTTATATCCATAACTTATTTTCTATAATTCCCATTATTGGACCATGTCAACGGGTTGTCCCCTCAACCAAGCTAATGGTGTCTCCTAACTAATTAGTGTGGACCCGATGGCTCCACCAGCACAGTCCACAATTTACGACAAGTCCAATGTTGAGACTTACTCTAAATACAACATGGAAACCCAAAAATAAACCAAAGTCTAGTATCAAAAATCAGCGCCAATAGGTAGAGTGATAGGTCTACAACAAAGCCAACACCCTAGAAGGTAAATTCTTAGGCATATGAGGTTTTTCAAGACACAAGCAAAGGACAAGGAGAAGTCTTCTCACCATCTGTGTTAGCGATGTCGTCCTTGGGAAGTGGTGGAGGCGAGGACTTGTTAGATAATGCTGATAGTGCTGCGGGACCGGTCTGACTTGGAACTGAGGATGCGTCAAACCGGCATCTACACTGAGGTCCCTGGAAAGGCAAAAAAGTTGGACAAAATTATTTCCTACGTTAGGTTTATTGGGTATGACAAATGTTTACGAGGAAAGACAAACAATAGAGCTGCAACAAGACCCCTATCTTAAATTAGGATGGACTTGTAAAACCGGCCAAAGTTTCCTTTACTTGAGCCATACAAACAAGGATCAATTATGGAAGATACCTGGATAATGGGAAACATGGAAAGATCCCATTGACTCTTGGCTAACTAGACTTAGGTTTCCGACGTCACATAGGATAGGGGATATGTTTCAGGACAATCAGGGTTTTGGTCTCTGGGATCCTTAGGATCAGAAGGATACAATCCTATATGCAGTGGTGTAACTAGAAGCTGATGGGCCCCAATGCAAAGTCTTTGCCAGGCCCCCCCCCCGACTATAATGTATGGTTTATGGTAATATTCTTCTCATATGGGAAAGTGACACCATGAGGGCCCCCTAAACTTCTTGGGCCCAGGTGCGATCGCAACCTCTGCACCCCCTCAAGTTACGCCCCTGCCTATATCCCTTATTCTGTGGATAGGAAGGCTCCAAGTATATTATTGTTAATGTTAACCACTAATCCACCCCAGACCACCAGACATTAGAACCATCTGAGACCATCATGGATCCAAGATTATCAATATTTACGCTTTTACAACCCATAGGACTCTAGAGATAGTAGTCGGTATCCAACAAGCCACTCTAGACCATGGTTGTAATCCCGGTTCTACATAACAGCCCATCAGGATACACCGATGTTCAAGTATCTCTACATATTCTTAGATTTCTTCCTCCGGTGCCATAAGCCAACACTTGCCAGCCCTACCGCAATGTTTGGCCTCTCACTAGGAATCTATAAATGCTTTCTTCCAGAACTGTGTGTTGTAGAGAGATCATATCACCCAATATTCTGGACAGCTGATTGTATAGGAACCGCTGTGACGCTATTACTATCGCATACAGTGAAAGGAATAGGGAACAGCTGGTGCCTGTAAATCATCTCCGAAGCACAAGCTCCATCTGTTGTATAACAGGAACATTAGGATCGCACAGAAGTATGAAAAGCTACATTTACCTTACAGAGACCCCACAACTTCCCCCGTATGGTGGCGTTTATGAGAAGGAGTAAATATAGTGACCATAACTTAAGCAATCCATACATCCATACAGCGAAGGAGCAGATTTTCACACAAGAGAATGGGGCAGATTTACTTACCCGGCCCATTCGCGATCCAGCGGCGCGTTCTTTGCGCTGGATTCGGGTCCGGCCGGGATTCATTAAGGTAGTTCCTCCGCCGTCCACCAGGTGGCGCTGCTGCGCTGAAAAGCATCGGAACGCACTGGAGTTCACCGGCTCGGGCTGAGTGAAGGTAAGTGCAAGCTCCGCGACAGATTTTTTGTTTTAAATGCGGTGGTTTTTCCGAATCCGTCGGGTTTTCATTCGGCCACGCCCCCCGATTTCCGTCTCGTGCATGCCAGCGCCGATGCGCCACAATTCGATCACATGCGCTAAAAACCCGGGACAATTCAGGGGAAATCGGCGCAAATCGGAAATATTCGGGTAACGCGTCGGGAAAACGCGAATCGTGCCCTTAGTAAATGACCCCCAATATGTCACAATGCATCTGATCTGCCATGCAAGTTGAATAATTGGTGCCCCTGTATATAGTTTCCACAGGTATAATTTAGGATGACATACCTCACGTGATTCCCGACACCCCCCTTATTAATTTGGTGTTTGTTTTTTGAAAATCCGTCCACCCGTTCAAAAGATATGATCTTCGAAAGTTTATATGTGAGTTAGTTCATATTAGTCAAGGGGGTGGGAGCCTTTTGTTTTATTCAGGGGTGTGTCTCTGTGTGCTGTACCACCCCCATGGCCAGTAACAGTAGCCTAAATTCAGGAGGCCATATCTTTTGAATGGGTGGGCAGATTTTTAAAAAACAAATACCAAATTAATCAGGGGCGCTGTGGCAATCACACTGAGTATATAATTAACAGGACGACTTTAAAGGGAAGCCAACAATGATAATTTGTTTTATATAAGAGAAAGACATCCATAAAAGCAATGAACATAAAGGTCCCAGATCCCAAGTTCCTGTATAATTAACAGTGATCTGCAGTTTAATTTTCCCTACAGCACCTCCACAGGAGAACTGAGGAATTACACCGTGCCAATTAACTCTCTTCAGTGTACAGGTGTGTCAGGTCCTCCAGAGAGAATTTTTTAGCCCATTACTTCTTTGGCACATTGACGAACATCCCCATTGAGGCAATTCCCTCTCTTATCTTGAATGAAATGTTGTGAAATACGTTTTTTCAACTTTAATTCCAAATTATGGACCTATTACAAGACTGGTATGACACAATAGCCACTTACCAGTCTGTTCCTTCAGCCAAGTACCTGGGCCCCAGAGGTTGAGACATCTGTACCTGTTGATTGAAGTCAAAGCTTGGGCGTAACCGGTGTGGATGCACAGACATTTGCTCTTGAGTCCGCCTGTCCGACCATGCAGAGAGGTGAAAAAATAGAAAGATGGGATTTTAAAATAATCCGATAAAAAAAAATTTTATTTGAAAAAAAAAATAGGTGACATTGATGAATGGAAAAGTTAAATTATAAGGGAAGTTAAAGAAAATATAAAACAATAAGTACAAGTTTTTACCTATTGTTCACCTAATTTACCTTCATCAGGCTGCCCTCAAAAAGAGAGACCACATTCAACCCTTTAAGGGGGATGGAAGATCAGAGCACCACTTTTTTGAGAAGAGCCCAGCTTTAAGACCATTTTTATTCCATTGGCCAATTTTGTTCTCACTGAATTATTAGAAGACCAGCCCCCTATCCAGCCAATCACGACTAAAGATGAGCAGATCCAACTTTAGGTTCAGCGTCCTGCCTAAATTGGAAATGTTGGTTGATGGACTGCAGAGCCAATCAGACATGTCTCTGCCCCTAGTAACTAGGCATGGCTGTGATTGGTCAGGTAGACACAACTGGCCAATCACAGCTATTCCTAGCTACTAGAGGTGTGAAGCTGTCTGATTGGATACCATGCAGCCCATCAAGAAAACATGTCCAGGTTACATGGAGCTGCCAAACGGAGGACACCAACACTAAAGTTCGGATCCGCTCACCTCTAATTACAACTTTTTTGAGTAAATTTTAAAAGTTAATGATTTAGAGAGGTGTTATGCAAAGGACCATGAATGGGACCAGCTAGAACCAGAAAATGGATGGGTCATCGTTATGACTAAGAGAGGCCACCTATGACTATGTGTTTAGGCCAGGGTGACTTGGTTGGGCATGCCCAATGACTACCAATTCCCACTACATATGAACCACAAAACATACAGGTAATGGGGCTCACCTGGGGTGTGTAACTAGCCTGCGGTGCTGTGCCTCCAGGAGTTGCTGCTGGAGAAGGTATTGCTGGTGTAGGGCCTGAGGTAGGAAGGAGGGTCCTGCCACCTCCTGAAACTGTAGACCAGTCAGAGATGGCAGGGGCTGGTGCAGTGGTCCATTATGCTGGTGAGCAGTAGCCATGTGAGAGGTCATTCCTTGTTGTGGCTGAACCTGGTGAGGATGGATAGGAAAGTCGGGCAGCTGTGGTTGAGGGCTAAGATGAAAGTGGCGGCAGGAGGTAGCATGGCCATGTTGGGAACGTTGAAATGGGGCACCTGAAAAACAAGAACACAATAGCTTCCAATTACAAAATTGGCTTTATGGTAATAATAAAAACAACAAAACCCCAATAATTTTAGCATATCTAATGCAGACATCAGACACTACTTCTTATATGGGTCATGAGCAATATGGTTCCTGCACAAGATCCAAAGTTCTGCTGTATTGCTTGTCCAAAGTTCTGCTGTATTGCTTGTTTTTCCTGAACCTGAGCCTGTGCTATCTCTCCTGAACACTGCTTGATTACCATGTAATCTGTTCCATCTGTTCCACCTGCCCTGACTCTGTTCCAACTACCCTGATCTTACCGGACTACGGCGAAACCAAATCGAATTCCCTGCAAAGTTTCAATTCTGCGCGGGGCGGGTGTTTCCGACGGAAGCCGGTGCCGTCTCTCTGAACACGGCCTAAGGACCATGTAAGCTGGTGCATCTGGCCACCGCCCCCTGGACTCTGTTCCCCGACCCGGATCGTGACGGCGGGACACTGCTACACAGACCCTGCTGCAAAAGTTCCAAGGTCTGCGGAGTGCTGTGGGTTGTTCCTGAACCGAGCCGGTGCCGATCTCGTCCTAACACTGCTTAGAAGTTAACCATGGAGCGGGCCATCTGGGTCACCTCCCTGACCTTCCGGTTCAACAATACCCGGAGCTTACGCGGGACGTCGGCGCGAAAAACGACCCTTCCGTGCAAAAGTCCAAAGGGCTGCGGTGGAAGGGCGGGGGCCTGACCTAGCCTGTGCATCTCGCCGGGAACACGGCCATCGGACCGGGGTGTGGGAGTCGGGTCCCCGTGGGCCCCTGCACCTCAACCTGGACAACGGG
Organism: Engystomops pustulosus; assembly: GCA_019512145.1. NCBI lineage: Eukaryota > Metazoa > Chordata > Amphibia > Anura > Leptodactylidae > Engystomops > Engystomops pustulosus. Next base: position 41,994 of record WNYA01000964.1, on the reverse strand, counting down.
GACACATAGACCCTCCGGCTCCGCCTGACGACTTGTCCCCTTGAACCCCTCGCGGACCCTGGGGGCGGATCCGCCTTGGTCGCTGTCACTGATAACAGCAACCACTGAAGTCCCCGCAAAGTGCGAGGCACTCGGGGGGTCAACACTCATGTCCTTCCCTGAAAAAAAGACGGAACCTTTGACCGCAGAGGAAATCAAGGGGGGCAGGAACAAATGGGGGGAGCTCAGTTTACGTACCCGGGGCCTGTTAGCGAGCCCGCGTGGCGTGGCCCAGCGGGAGTCGAGGTCTGCACGGAGGAGGCACTAGGGGGCGCCCAATATGGCACTGGTCGTGGTCTGAATCCGGCACGCGAAGCCAGATCCGGGGGGAATTCGACGCAATCGAAAAGTCGCGGAACCCGACAAAAGTGCGCGCCGCGGAGCCTTATAAATGAGCCCATTGGTAGCTAGTTTCATTTCTTACATTCATTTGTTTTACTATGTACGTATTATCAAGCACTGCAGCGCTTATTCATTGAAGTGAAGCATAAGGCATATATGTATACACCGCTATGGGCCTTGTATGTGTTGACTAGAGTATACGGTTATGGCAAATGAAGTGCCTTTGTAGGAATGACTTAGACATCGAGAGCGGTGAATTATGTAGCCATTGCATGGCCTATATTATTATGTTGGGGATTTACGCATGGGTTAGAATTATGGGCCAATTAGGACCCAATATATGGAATGATATTGGGGACGTTGGGATTACATGAAGGACTGATGATAAAGGAGATAGCTAAGAGGAATAAGATAAATATTGCAAGTTCAAGATGGAGGGCGGTGCGGGAAAACTAGGGCACGCTGCAGTATAATCATAGCCCCGAGCGCATGGATCCAGCGCGGCCGACAGAGCCGATCTGTGAATCTGTATTTATACCGCACTGGACGTGTAATGACCTCCCAGAAATGACTCCTCAATGTCCGGCGCATAGACACAGGAACATCTATAAATCCTACTGTCATAATCTGTAACATTATAACCTATAATGCTATAATCTATACTGCCATAACTCATAACACCGTAAAGTACATAGCTCTTATATATAATGATGCATATCTGCTCGCATAATGTCTATATAAGCATACTATCATAATGTGTAATAGTCTAATTATACCTCAATATCACGACGATCCAGATAGGAGAGGTGTCATAGCCATATATCAGATGGATACTAGTGAGACCCTAATGTCAGATCTAATATCGCTGGCTAGAACTCAGAAATCAACATCTATACTGCAAGAGCCCATATGATAATAACTACCACCATCATAGACTTATAAACTGTGTCATAAGCCAGATAACCATAAGATTACATGATCACGTAACCGCATATTTAACTTGCCAACCTGCAATGTGAAGTCATGGGAGCAGTAATCATTAACCATATTATGTAGCGACGAATGAAAAATCTCCCATCAGAATCCAGACAGATACCAGGGAACATTACTTATAATCCGGTGCACCGGGAACTGTGGAACGTCTTATAGTGTTATCTGGCTCCTTCCTTCTAGAAATCAATGGTATGAAGAGGAAAATGAAGGCCAAAGGGATTGGCCTGGGGTTGTTACCAACGCTCCCCGCTGTAGCTTCCATGGCTGTGTACACTGAGCTCGGCCCTTGCTCCTTCAGCACTTCCACCGCCATTGCATGAGGCTGATGTAAATTCTTGCACTTGCAGCAATAGTCGGGACAACGGGGAGACAGTGTAACCCTGTGAAGGCTACAGCCATGGAGGCGCGGCCTCGGCCCTGAGCATTCGTGGCTGTATAGAATAATTGAACAAGTGATTTAGGAGAACAGAGACAAACAAAGTATAAGAATACCACAGTCCCGGTTGGGCCTAGATCATGAGTAATGTCCTGGTTTAGCGGGATGGGATGTGTGAGGGGGAGGGGTGCCCTGGATAGGATCATAGCCTACACGGTATGAGTGGATCGGTCCCAGGATGAATACAGAGGTCCCCCGTGCGGAAAGAACAAGCCTTACAGACAACCCGATACAGGACGGACCCCGGCTGCCCACTGTGGACGCTGGGACCTCCTGGAATGTGTACGATGGGCCCAACTGCAATGATCACGGGTAAAGGTCTCTGTAGTGAAGCTTATAGATAAGGCTTGGGCCAAACTTACACCAAAAATTGTGATGACTCGCAGGGTCACTGGCAAAGAAAAAAATTGGTCTCGCAACGTCCTTATCAACATTACAGGTTTTCAACTGACATACGAATTACACGTAAGAACAAACCTCCAACCCGAGCTTGTATGAACCCCGGGGACTGGCCTGTACTCCGGGAGTAGATCCAAACCAGGAATTAGGTGTCCCTGAGGAACCACCTCCAATACTACCAGTACCACCTACGAAGGGCGGGGTTTTGTGTGCAGTTTAGGGGGGGCAACAAAGTGGCCAGGATTGGCCTAAAAGAGAGAGGAGGGAAAGGGGGACAGGACGGACATATATTATTATCACGGTCCTGGTGCGAGAACATATACACAAGGTCTACAATAAACAGTCGCCGGGGGACCTACCGAACAGCTGGGCGCCATGAGCACAGAGCACAGCAGTGTGGAGACCCACTGCGGAAAGTTACAAGACAGAATTAAAAGCTCTTCACAGCCGGGGACATCCAAAGGGGCCGGAGGAGCCCGCTACACGGCGGGTATACCGGAAAACTCTGCGAAGCACAGAGCCATCAGTGTCGAGAGACACATCCCCCCAGTGCATCTATTCTCTATAGGTCTCTTTAAAGACCTCACAGTGCACAATGTATGGTGGAGTCCTATGTGTCTTGTAGGGGATTTCCATGACCCTGTAGGATCCTGGCACAGGGACAGAGCAGCTGCAGGAGAAGCAGCTGCTGTAAGACGAATCGCGGAGCAACTGGGCTGTGGAAATGACTTGGCTTCAATGAGAAGGGCACCGCAGCTCCTCAGCAAGTGTTAAAGGGACAGTCACTAATCCGGCCGCCTACACAACACGGATCTTATTCATATGTGACTATATTGTCTGCATATTCCTTAAAGGGGTTGTACACAGAAGCTTTTGTTAGGCATTTCTTGTCTAGCTTGAAGCTTTTAGAAGGGACAACGACATAAAAAGCTCAATATCAGCCTAGGTGGATAAATAACTGTCTCTGATATTGTAGTAGTGCTGTTCATCCTGGGTTGCCTGATGCATGGATGGAATTCCAACGATACAGAAATTTACATGGGACAACCGAGGTGGAATGTAAAGAATAATAAGGAATATCCACCTGCCATTGCAGTATTATTGGTGTGATGATGGATTTTAGTATATGATGTTCCCCTCTGTGTACCGGATAAATCACCTGTAATTCCTCAGGCTCTGCACAGATATCATGGATTGTGACTGTAGAACCATCTAGAGATTTTCATTGTATTGTGTTTGTGTTTTTATGACATTTTGAGTTTCCTTGTGGATCTCATGAGTTATGACCCCCTGGTGATACAGGATGAGGCTGGAAAATGCTCCATATCCAAAAATGGGGAAAAAAGGTGACATTTTGGTGTTCGACTCAACTATATGTAGAAGAAACAATTTCTATGTATATAGCGCCATCACATTCATAATCTATCCACATATCCGCTATCTTTTCCATGTTTCTTAAACACGTGGAGGCGACTGAGCTGATTGCAGTGTTAGTGGAGAGGGCTGGCAGCTCCCTGCACTATCACTTTTCCTCTGGTTCTGCTGTATGTAGCAGAGGAAGCAGGTGATGACATCATGTGATGATGTCATCTCTGCCTGCCACTTCACTGCTACACACAACGGGAGAGAGAGGAGAGAGCTGCTGCGGGGGAATGGGGAAAGGTGAGTATATGTCATTATTATTTCACTGTGGGGGCACAATAGGACTATAAGGGGGAACAATTTAAAGGGGGAGCTGCTGGGGGCACCCTAAGATTTGAGCTGTAGGGGGGGGGGGGTATCATAATAAGAAGGGGGGGTGGGAAGAGGGTGAAAAATAAGAGGGGGAGCTGCTGGGGGGACAAAGTAAAAGGGGGAGCTGCTGTGGATGGGTACAATAGGATGGTAAACTGCACAGAAGAGGGAGCTATAATAAGCGGTGAGCTGCTGGAGCCTTTAATATTGTATTAGGGGGAGATGGAGACAGGGTAAAACCATTTTGTCCCCCTTTCTCTCCCTGGAGTGATGTAAATACTGTGTATCGGTGCGTCTGTTTTTTGGTTTTTATTTCAGTTTCGGGGCTTGTATAATAAGTATTAATTCTTGTGTACTTTGTTGCAACAAATTTGCAAGTCCTGGTTGATGAAACGGCCTAAGTCCAGTATATTCAGTGTAACATGAGGTAGACAAGGAGAAGTAGTGTCAAAAGGGGAAGTTATTGTGCTCAAATTGGTCACGGTTTGTACTGCTGAATACCGACAAGCCTGGACTTAGTCGCAGATCCTGGTGCAGAGCTGGGAATATCGACTAATCCCCCCTCTATGAAACTTGGGTGAGGAAGGGCAGTGCCGGGCTGTGAAGAAGGCCAGGGGGCATGGACGCCCCTCGCCAGTGCACTAGTTATAACCTCTCCAGATATATGTATAGAGGCCGGAGCCTCCTGGTGTATCCAGTGCAGCCTGATGGGTGGGACGGACATCGGGCGCCTTGAAATATTGGCCCCATTGTATAAAGCTGGAAGCAAATAGCACTGGACGCAGTGTAGTGGCCAGGCTCAATCACAGACAGCTCTGACTGTATACACAGATGTGTAGTGCAGGGCTCCATCCCCCAGGAGCGCACCATGAAGGCGCTAAAACTAGCGGAGCCTCTGCATAGTAGATGCCACGGACAGTTGAAGTGAACATTTAGGAGTCCATGAGGGCAGGGCCGGCACCAGCACTGGGCATGTACAGGCAAATGCCAGGGCCCAGAGCTGCTGGGGGTCCCACAAGGCTATACATAAGGAATCTAAGGGGGAGATGGGGCTGTATCTAATAAATCCATAGGGGGTGAAAGGGGATTTATATAAAATACCCATGAGGGGGCTGTTTGGTAATATTTAAAACTAGGGAATATTTTAGGGAATAGGAGACTGTTTTAGTTTCTGAATTTTTATTGCCGTGAGAGTTCAAGTGGCCACTGGGGCTCTGTCACCCAGGGGCGTACTGATACCTGGAGCCAACCTTGCATGAGGCAAACACCTTACTTCATTCCCACTGCAGTCTACCTCTTAGACTTGTTTCCGCAGACTGTTATCTGAACTGCTTTTACTCGGATCCATGTCGCATTCCTGTATGGCAATGGCGCGATATGTGAATTTCATAGACAGGTAATAGGAACTTGTAATACCACACGTGACCTGCGGTAGCGCTGCAGTTAGATTTGGTGCATTTTGCTGGATTCCCCCTATAATGACTACAGGACAATAGTGATAGGATCCTCTGTAACCCTATAACAAAAAGGATTGTTCAGTGTGAAGCCCCTCACCAGCAGCTTGAGGGTACGATGAGGAAGATCCAGCAGATTTGATGGCCACGTGGATAGAGACCCAGGAGCAGAATATTCTATCTTTTCCGCCGGTCTCTAGCAGATGTCTGCAGCCAGAGACTCTTGGTGCTTGGCATTGAGCATTAGCCGCCACATGTACTGACATCTTATGGGAGAGTAGAGGGCACCCATGTGAGCAGGGAGACCGAGCATGAACAACAAGAGCCGCAGGTGGAACACACCGGGGTGCAAATCCCCTGATCCTCCCTACTCCAAACACTGCTGATTATTTACAGAGAGAGACTTGGTCCAAGTATCACTACTATCGGTTCTGGAACAGGATACATTTTAGGGCACCAAACCAAAACACCGTTAATATGGGGGCCCCTTTCAAAAAAATATAAGACAAGTCCAATGAGTCCATGAGTCATGAGTCCAATCACATATGGTGCATGTGCATCAAGTCTGCCGAACTTTACTCAACTTCATCTGCTCTTCTCCGCTAATCCATATATCTGATGTGAGGTATCAGCTGTTGTGCACCTCTTCTTTCCTGTGCGTTGTGTTGTTATGTATGTGTATGGAGCAGCAGGACAGCCAGCTATGTGCAGGAGTTACACAGAGTGTGCAGCAGCAAGTTTAATGAAGCCTCGTAGACATGAGATTTCCTGATCACACCAGCATGAGATGGTTTGGCTAAGAAATATGTTTTGTGAGACAGGTCTATGTGCCTAAACCCCAACTTCCCAGGGCAGCACATGGCAAGGAGATGGAGGCACTAAGTGAAGTTCCATCTTAATTTTTGGCACCTTTGGAGGTGGTCTTGTAGTCTGCATGTCTATAAGCGACTTTTGTCGTTTTTGGGTGCCAAAGCAAATTATGTTCCACGGTTGGGGGGGGGGGAGTTCTTAATTGGCAGAAGTTTGTTAGAATTAATAACTTTCGCCAGGGCTGCCAGACCCTGACTGTATATGGATGGGGCTGCCCACTTAAGGGTGGGGATTTCTTGAGCCCCATCCTCTTTTTGGAGTTGTAGTTACCTAAATTTGCTGGGACTATCCATTACTGTATATCTACCCCTTAGCTAGCAGCAGGTCACCTCGGGACAAGTCATTAGAAGCTTTACTATTTGACAAATAACACCCCCCCCCAAAAAAAAAAAACAAAGATCCTGTAAATCTCACCCCCTACTGATATGAGCCAGGTTACCACGTAAATTGCTGCGCATCCAATACAACTGCGCATCTTCCCTCCTCTCTCTTCCTGTACCTGTTAACTATGAGAAAACATTGGCAGGCGGCCACGGCTACTGATAGACGGCGTCCAGATGGCCCTTTTTTTTCCTATTTGTAAAAGCTCTGGGAGGTTTTTTTAGCTTCTTTTTCTTTATCTCGGAAATTGAGTTTCTGCGGCTGATGGAGGGTTATATGGAGATGGTCTGACGTGGTCAATGGCCACAACTCATCCAATGTCACTAAGAATGGAAGGACATTACTAGGCAATTATGTACGGGCTCAGGACTCCAAATCCTGGATTAACTTTGCACAACAAATTAAAGTGTCCCTACACCAAGAAAACGAAATTTGACTATACATTGGGCAGGACGAGTCACAAAACATGGTGCCCGTCATTCCGCTTTGCTGTCTCTGTACTAATCAAAGCCATCACATCCCTTCTACAATGGCTGCTGACTTTGAGTCACAGAGGCGCACACCCCATTACAGGGCAGTGATATGGGCGTGTCTCTTACTTACAGACATGCCCTAAATTTCAGGGCATTGGTGGGGGGATGTCTCTTACTTACAGTCAGCTCACCTAAGGTAGTCAACGCCCAATTAAGGAAGGAATTATTACTATTTATGCCTGATGTTTAGTCAAATTTTTTGGTGTGGGGTCATTTTTAGGCCTCATGCAGACAGCCATGTGCTTGCCCAGGTTATGCACACAAATGGCAGGAGGAGGGGCGAGAGCTTCTAACCCATCTAACTCCCAATAGAAAGCCGGGCAGAGGCTACTGTATTCTTGCATTATATACCCGGGTGCCACAGAACTCTTTGGGGGCCGTGATCTGGCCATAAATTCTGCCGCCATATTACAGGCCCCCAGTCATGTCAACAATGATTTATTTGTGTCCAACGCCTTCCCATTGAAGTCTATGGGTCTCATGATTTTGCAGAATACATGCAGGTTTATCCGTTTATGTGGACTGTTTTTTCATTCTGTTACTTAGATATAAAACATGTCGGGAAAATCATCACTTGAAAAAGTTTAAATAGAAGCCAATGGCATTCAAGCCAGCCTCCCGTTTTTTTCAGCTCCACAAGAACGTATAACATAAGTTTTTTGTGAATGAGGAATGAAAAAAAAACACAAAATAAAAATCGGACCGTTAAGCTGGAGGTAACAGACCTGGGAAAATAATGTTTGTGTGAAAGGGGCCTTATTGTGAAAATTCTGGTTGCCTGCAGTTACCACTAGGGGGAGCTCTATGAAGACAGATTTATAGCCTTCCTATTAAACTTCATAAAATGGTACATAGTTTTCTACTAACTCAAAGTGGTTTTCCAGGAATTCTAGAAATCTCCTTCACTACCTGAAGAAGAGGAGTAACAAAAAACCCAAATTGTACCTACCCTGCTCTGGCTCCAACTTCTGGCGTTACTTCTAGTCTTTGGCCCCTGTGATCAGTTAGAGGTGCTGGGTATCAGGGTGAGCCTCTTTGACAATCTGTGGCCTCATCGGACCACAGGAAGTCATTTGTTAGAACAGGAAACGTCACTTCCTCTTTCATAAGGAAACCACGGATTTCGTTGAAGGGGGTGTCCATTGACTCCCCAGCACTGTAGGACGGGAACAGGGGATAAAGAGTTAAAGTACTGGGGTGATGCAGGAACCAGGTCCCCTAGAGGGTTTCTAGAATTTTTTGGAAACCTCTTTATCTTATACCCTATAAATAATAGGATCCATAGAAATATTAGACCCCAACTCCAGGTACCAATCATTTCTGGGGTCTGTGTGTGTACATGGAGCAGCAGTGCAGGTAGGTGGCCATCCCTCTATTGGTAGTGCAGGTAGGTGGCCATCCCTCTATCGGTAGTGACATTGACTATGCATTGGGACGGGGGTCTTGCATGAACACAACTGGGATTCAAAGACCCCCTGTCCACGTCAGGAATTCCACGTGCCGTTTGTCGTCCGCGATGTACCCTACAACATCCAGCAGTTGTACAATTTGCCTAATGCCTATTAGAAGCCCCCACTCCGCTCTAATTATGTTTGCACAATATTGCTGCTAATTGAAGCTGAATTTACTCTAGAATTAAATACGACAAGATTAATATTTAATGTTAAACCTCCAAACAAAAGTCGCTCTTCACGAGCCTTAATGCAGGGAAATTACGTCCAATATTGGAGGTTTTTTTGAGTGTAATTACTGTCATGGCTGAATAAACAAAGCTGAAATGAATAGACATGTAATGTAATGTAAGAGAGCGCGTGTCAGGAGGGAGGTGGCAAAGCCGCAGCCGCGCCATGGGGAACCAACTAGAATTGTTACAGGGACAAGATTCCCATAGACAATAGATACATTTTGTATAGAGGTGGGAATGAACACCTATTCCTTGTTATTTGGAGTATAAGGGGCATGATCAACAGCAGCAAAGTGGAAACCTGTCACCAGGGACCTCATTTTCACTAAAGACAGGTTGCAGAAGCCCATCACACCTGCAGTACAAAAATGCCTCTCTGCCTTTTCTAAGCATTAGCATTACAATATAATTGTGTGTTATAACTTACCTTTCACCCTGACAAAATCCTGTGATAGTCCCAGGGGTTGGGTTTTGGTTTGGATGCATTTCAAAAAACAACACGTGACTTCTCTGTGTTACTAACTCCTCAGCTCTCAGCCCCCACCTTTGTGCTCCTGTACAGCTCCTCCCTCCCCCACTGATGTCATCTCACCAGGCTGTGACCTCTGTGAAGAAGCAGGAGGAGGAGCTGTACAGGAGTACACAGGTGGAGGCTGAGAGCTGAGGAGTCTGCAGCACAGACAAGTCACATGGTGTTTTTTGAAACGCATCCAAACCAAATCCCAACACCTGGGACTGCACAGAGGATTCTGTCAGGGTGCAAGGTAAATTATAACACACAATTATATTGTAATGCAAATGCAATAAAAGGCAGAAAAACATATTTGCACTGCAGGTGTGAGGGGCTTCTGCAACCTGTCTTTAGTGAAAATGAGGTCCCTGGTGACAGGTTCCCTTTAAGACATATGTTCTGCTCTTGTGTTTGGCAGTGATATGTCCAATCATGTGTCGTGGGGCCTGTGCTTTTAATGGTGCTAGACAAGTCATAGACCGAGAGGTAACAGACAGGAAAGGGTTCACAGCAGCACAGAGGATTAAAGCGCACAGGTAGGGAGTGTCCAATGTTAGGTATTGGTATTGATGATAAGGCTGTGCTAGAGTTATGTAATGATGAGAAGGGAAACAAATCACAGTAGATTTCACAGCAGCACAGAGTATTTAAGGAGATAGATTTGCAGATATTTTGGAGAGCAGTGACCTGTCCATTCATGTTATGATATTAGAGAAGAACTGAACAGTGGCACCATAGTGAAAGATGGGGCAGAGTCCACAGCAGAACAGAGTATTTCAGGATTGGGACGCTACAAGTTGGTTTCTGTGACTGAGATAGCATTGTATCAGAAGCGATTTGGAAAAAAGGTGTGAGTTAATGATTTGTGCGTATAACTCCCATGCTGATTTCTAGGTCTCCTTGGTAACAGACTACACAGTCTGCTCCTGTAGTCGTGCTCATCCTCACCTGCCTTTTGCTTCTCGATTTGCATTTCATATGTAACATGTGTTTAAAGAGTGCCGCATAGATCACAGGGAGGACGATGCTAGGATCCGACTACACAGAGGTAGTCTGTCACTATGGAAACCCATAGCTGTGCATAGGTTCTGTTTATGCAAAGATTTTGCTTTGAATAGTAAAAAGTTCTGTCCGTAAAGTTGATGTCTGATCACAGTGGAGCCCATGTCCAAGCACGGTTTGGATTTTATCCCTCTTTGTGCCATTTTTTGAAAATCAAAAGACCCCTTTAAACTCTGAAAGGGGACACTCTAGTATGATACTTTTTTGGGGCCAGCCTCTCATCATTGCAGACAGTAGGAGGCGTGCACACAGCCAGGGGGCGCCACACCAAGACACTCAACCAATCAAATTAACGCATCGATCGATTATTTTGTAACCTGCCGCGTTAGCAATGTCCATCCAGAAGGACTTGTGTAAGCCAATTCCCCGCTGTCCAAAATCGCTAAATTCTCCTCTCCCATCACCTCCTCCCGTAGATTAACTAATGACTGACTAGGATATAAATCCATACGCCGATCCGTCATCCCTGACAAGTCTGAGCGCAAGGTCATTTCTGGAATGTCAGGAGAGAGACATATCGGAGCTGTTTCAGGGCGTCGGGTTATTGGAAATAGTAAATGTAAATGTATCAATTACGATTATTGATTTTATTTGTGTTTTCCATAAATTATCCATAAGAAGCAGCTTCACTCCAGATTTATCACCTATGGAAGCCAAGAATAGGCCCGTGGCAGGTATAGCAGAGCCGAAAATTATCATTAAAGGAAATGTTGAAAAATGCTGTTATATTAAATTAGATCAAATTCCTCCTCTTACTCCTTCTATTGTGACCCCTCTCCTCCTCCCCTCACATTGTGGCCTCTGTCATTCAATTGTGACCCCTATTCTCCACCCTCCATATTGTGGCCCTTGTCCTCTTCCCCTCACATTGTGGCTCCTCTCCACCTCCCCTCATATTGTGACCCCTATTCTCCACCCTCCATATTGTGGCCCTTGTCCTCTTCCCCTCACATTGTTGCTCTCTGCCTCCCTCATATGTGACCCCTATTCTCCACCCTCCATATTGTGGCCCTTGTCCTCTTCCCCTCACATTGTGGCTCCTCTCCACCTCCCCTCATATTGTGACCACTATTCTCCACCCCCCCCATATTGTGGCCGCTCTCCTCCTCCCCTCATTTCATGGCCCTTGTCCTCTTTCCCTCATATTGTGGCTCCTCTCCACCCCCCCCCCCCCCCTCATATTGTGACCCCTATCCTCCACTCCCCATATTGTGGCTCCTCTCCTCCACCCCCCATATTGTGACTCCTATCGTCCCCCCCCCCCCCCATATTGTGGCCCATGTCCTCCCCTCACATTGTGGCCTCTGTTCTTCATTCCTCTGATGTTGTGGCCCCTGTCATCCTCCTGTTGCTGTGTATTAAACATTAAAAAAATTGATACTTACCTTTCCCTCATTCCCCCACAGCAGTCCTGCTCCCTCTTCTGCCACAGATCGAAGCTGACTTATGGAGGGCAAGTGGCCAAGCCAATCTAGGCGAGGTGCAGACATCACACATGGCTGTGGAGAGGAAAAGCAACCTTGTGTAGATAGAAGGAAGCCATCCCTCCTCCTGGTCCTCTACCTAGGCTGCACTATGCGACCCTGCAGCTGTAGAGGGGTGCGGGGAGAGGGGTGCTGCCCAAAGCCTGGAACGCAGCACGGTAAAAAAACATATGGTCCCGCCTAATTCGGGATGGTTGGAGCTATTGGTGCCTGTTTGTGCAGTGTGAGGGGATGTGAGAGAAGCCATGGAAGCCCCTTGCGATCAGACACAAGTAAGCAATCCCCGTCCTACACGTGATGTGACTAATGATTTTCGACACTGGGAGGAGTAAACAGCCCCCTCTCCTGTCTCATGGTCACAATGATGTGGGCTCCCTGACCATCCCATAACCGTGGACTATCTGAATGAAATCCAGTCATCAGGGAACCTGATGTTAATTAGTAAGTTGCTTGTAATGGGGGAGTCTATTGTTATAGTGCACATTGATGTTTCTCCCTGATAACCCCTTTGAAAGTTTGTCTAACAACCACCAACCTTGTATCCATTTTCTGAATTACTATAACATTTTGCAGCATTCTTATGTGCATGGGGTCCCATCATAAGATACCATGGTGTCACCCGAGCCACCCCCTTTCCCATAAGCCACTCCCCCTTTTTTTTTTTTTTACAAAGGTTAAAAGTGTAGAAACACTTAGACGAAGACTTGTTAGATACGGCTTTTGGTGCCAGTAATTCATGTCATTTTACTTCATTTTCCCATGTGTGTTTAAATATTGTCCAATTTTTTATTTTACTCAAAGTCGATATGGCTTTCTTGTATTGTTGAAGAGACAGCTCGAAGGGGTGTGCTGTAACTGCAACTTTCTGGATTAGATGTGGGGTACACCGCACCTGATTAGGAGGTGTACTTCCCCTAGACTGGGCCCGACGTTATTAGATGTGAAAAGGTTAACCATTTGGGTACATTGCACTTTTATAGGTTGGGGATCTGTGCCCTTAAGATGTGTTTCACCCCTCCCCTGTTACTTACCTCATATGTTCTCCCCTCCTACAGGACGTGGGTATATATGGCTGATGACTCAATGGTACTCCCTCTTTGAGGCGACACTCAAGACTGTCCCTCCCTCCCGCCCTATGTTTTATGAGATTTTATATTTTTTGTAATTTTTCTCCTTGTGTATTTTATAGTACTTTCAGTCCACAAAGCGGCGGATGGTGGAGGATGATGTGAGATGTGGTTTTCTCGGGGTTGGCGACTTCCCGGGAGTTCAGATGGAACATATAGTTTCCAGGACTCAAGTTGTGGCCTAATCCCGTTCGATTTTTGATTATATTTGTTATATATAAAACAATCAGCAGTGACCTAAATTTCCCCCTGCAAGTGAGACATAGTTTGTCGTTAACATGTAGGTTTACAGATACTTTGGTTATGGGTAATTTCATTAAGTGTCTTTAACAGGTGGTTTACATAAGGTGTTCTGTTCCATGCCGTCCGGTCCTAAAAGAATTTTTACAGGAATTTTGGAGAATCCGATGGGGCGGGGACAAAGGTGACAAACAAAAAAAAGTTCTTATCCTACTCAGTGTTCGTGCTTGTTTGATACTTCTGGTTTCTGATTGGAAGCATTGTGTAATTAGTTATTAGAATGAGTGGACCCGATGGTGGGTTCTTGTTCGGGTCGCCCCCCTTACCCGACATATGTCGAATTGGTGGGCCGAAAATTTAGGAATGATGGGAGCATCTATCCCTTTTGGCCACAATCAGTGGCCTCCTAGAGCATTGGTGGCTGAACTCTATCTGGGCAATTGATTCCCCCCAACAACTAGCTAAGTGTGCCCTGGCCAGAGAGCCGGGCAGGTTGCTAGAGGCAACCGATTTGTCTGGGTCAGGAGACAAGACCCAAACCCAACCATTCGTCAGCTTATCTCTACTTGTGGCTATAAGAGGATGTCCACATACCGAGCTCTGAGGAAGCCCTGAGTGTGGGATTCATATGACCCCACACTTTCCGAAAAGCAAGGTACTGACGCGTCCTGGACTAGCATGGTACTACATCTAATTTTTTTTTTTCCTTTTTGAGGACTTTACCCTGCCCCGACAAGTGCTGTTCAGGGCAGTTGTTCTGCCCTCCCCCCGTACTTTGCATTGTAGCTCTGCTTTTTTTTTATAGTTCGTAGAAGTCTATTGTGAATGAAAATTGTGAACGTGCGTTACACGTATAAGTGCGAGTCTGTGACATAAGTGACCACTAAAATAAATTAGTTTTAGCTGTGGGTAATAAAAACAAATGGCCCCACCTTCCCCCCCATCACTGAGTCAGGGTCTGCTTATGTGAGGATGACCCCCGATAGATTTATCGCAGGATTCATCCCCGACATCCAATGGTCTTACTTTGTGAATGATCGTCGGTGTACCAGACTCAGCTCCGCCGTAGCGTTCCATGCGGATAAATTCGATGGACAGCCAGAACACGTTATGGTACTGAATATTCTGGGAACGTTGCGCGTGTTGATTTGGGAGATGTCTACAAGGACAATCTTTTCCCTAAACCTCGGTGTCTAGTGTCTCGCTCTGATTCGGTGCATTTGGATTTTTTTCCCTAGATAACCCCACCTTCCCCAATATTTTCTCTAATGTCCAGTGGGTGGGACTTTTACTATCGTACAACTCAATAACCGCCCACTTTACATAAGGTCCCATTAGCACATTGAATACTAAAATCTAAACAAGCACTGATTCAATGAATGAGCCACATTTTGGGGCACATTTTACATACCCCGGTCCCTTGGAGTTCCCAAAGTCGCATTGTCCGTGCCGGATTGCCACTCTTGCTCACGCGATTCATTACATCGTGCCCCGTATCCTGGCATGTGTCGCTTCTCCCCGCTCAGGTCCTCCCAGAGTTCCCAATCTTCCTCCCGGTGCATGTAAGGTCTTGGCTTGCGACACAATTTGAGTTTAAAATATCCCGCGGTTTGGTCTCCGAATCCTTCTGATCGTCCGATGCACCCCCCCCCCCCCCCGTTTTGTGTCACATGAGCTCTATGCGATTGTGCCAAATCCGTCACGTGCGCCAAAAACCCCTTTAAAATCCCTGTCCTCAGCGCCGCAGAATGAAATCACGATAATGCCGCACAAAGTGCCGGTCCGCGGGTGGCCCTAGTTAAATGATCCCCATTAGTGTATCTCTCCTGACTTACATAGCATTAAACACCTCCACTCCTCTTCTCAATAACATCATTCTGGTAGCGTTCTAGTTCTCAGGAGTTGTCCCGAGTTGGGGGGGTCCTGGGACCCGTTTCAGCTATGAGGAAGTTACTTAGTAAGCAAGGGACAAAAACAAGGCAATAGTTTCCCGGATAATGGAAGTGGACTTCCTGTGGTGAACGAAGGAAGTACCATAGAGAGGCCACTGAAAGGGAGCAGGTTTCTTGTTTTTTGAAACCCTGTCCCTACCCTCCTAAGCATTGGTGGTGAACCTATGGCACAGGGGGCCAAGGCGGTCAAATCAGTAGCCCTTTCGTGGGCCACCCGTGCCATCTCCCCAGCACCCAACAGACTCAAAGAATCTTCCTCTAGTTCCAATAACTTAAAAGATGAAAGCTTCAGTCATATTTTGATAACAGACTTTGCGTACTTTTGTGGACTGTAGGACAGGGGAGATTAGACAAGGGTCACAATAATTGTTGGGGAGGCACCTCCGTCTGCCACAACGATTTTCTGTGTACTGTAGGGAAACAGGCAAGAAGCTAAATGCAAATTTCCATCTTTCTACTGTGTGCTTTCCCTCAGGAGGCCCAATATGATTGAAATTGTTGAATACAGGGAGCAATCAGTTTCGGCTTTAATTTTTGATTGGCACCCGTTCACTAAATAGGTGGGTTTTGTTGCAGTTTGGCACTCAGCGCCTCTAAAAGGTTTTCGCCATCACTGCTCTAGCAGTGATTCCGGACTCCTCATACCCCCTTTTAATTACATGGTATAAATTGTACAAATCATCACGCTGTATTGAGGTTTGCTGTCCTTCAGATTTTTGTAAGATAATTAAAGATTACCTTTTATGGCAGTGGAAGAGAAAACCATTCCTCACGCTGCTTATCTGAGGTTAATCAATAAAAACAGACTGTCCCATTTTATGATGTAACTGAATGACCTGGCAACGGTGCAAACTGATTCTAGGAACTTATATGGAAGGTTGGGTTTTAGAGGGAGACAAAAGGAATCTCCCATTAAAATCCATTCCCCTGAAAACGGGACATTACTCATAGATCGCAGCCACCGTCACTGTGTGGAATCTTCCTTCTTCTAAAATCATCTTTTTTGGTAATCAACCATGAGAGGTGTTCTGGGTGTTATTACCAGGAGCCCCTCCATGCTGCAGTTTACAAGCTGTTACCACCTGACCAGGAGCATTTCCCTGGCCTAGATATATCTCACACAGTGCTCCATCTCGCTTAGGACCAGTAGGAGGAAAAGTGTACCGGCCTGTGAAGCTATAGCATGGAGGGGCTTTGGTAACCCCGTCCATAGTCCCTTTGGGTCATTAGCAAATTTTCAAAGTAGATTTTACAAAGAGGAGAGGCCCATTGGTAAGAAATATAGAGAAAGACACCACGTCACGGTGCGCTGATCTATGAGTAATGTCCCTGTTTTCTCATGGATGAATGTATTTTAGTATTTACTTTAAAGGAGAAGAATTCTGGCTTTTTGGTAATCACTGGTATATTTACGTACTCCTTCCTCAGCTAGGTATATACCTTGCACAATTGCCTCCATCTGATTATCAGACTTGGAAGGAATTTTGTATGTTCTCTACAAAGGGCTACACTCTAGTGCGCAAGATAAAGTTCTGGGTAATAGCAAAATAAGTTTTCCAGTGGTGGGGTAAGGAAAAAAATTGGGGCACGATTTCCTTCCTGTCTCCGTCCCTGAGTCCCCGTAGTGCGTTTTGTCCAATGAGGATTCGGATCTGCTGCATTCCACGTAGCTCGTGGGACCCGAGTTTCCTGACATCTTTCGGCTTCCCCCCGCTGAGGTCGGCGAGAGGTCACCTTCTTCTTCTCTCTGGCCGGATTGCGACGAGCAATTGATTTCTAACTCCTGCGCATTGTCGAATATCCGTTGTCCGACTGCCATTCCCCCCCGATTTGCGTCGCTAAGTTGGTGCGATTGCGCCAAAATCCGACATGCGTGTACGCCAAAACCCCTGGTAAAAATATGCGCGAAAATTGCGGTCCGTGACCCTTAGTAAAATGAGCGCCCATTGCCTCCTTACGTATCATTTTACGGTCAGCCCCCCCTGTACAGCAGCTCTTCCAGGAGCCTAGTGACATGTGCTCCGTAGACAGCGCTGTTTCCACGTAGAGTGGGTAGCAAGCAGATAATAAAGTGTCCGTATGTATCTACAAAATGGTGACCTTTAAACAATACACCATGTCCCCCCCACCCTTTAACTAATACTAGTGCGAAATTGGGGCCATGTTAACATTTATATTTTGTGAGTAAATGCTCCAAAGTTAAGAGAAATTTTCGCCACGCACATGTGATGGGTAAAATACGTAGGGGCTGCTCATTAACAAGATTCAGGAGCACGTTTTGGGTTTTTTTTTCATTATTTTATAGCGGCTTCTTGACAAGATGCTGTCAAACATTTCCCCAATAGCAATCACCTTAAGAGTTATTCATACGACTTATCCCTCTAGAGGAACGTAACTGGAGACGGCCCAGAGAGATCAAACCCTCATTGTTCTCCTGTCCTATTTTCGTCCACATTTATCCATGTCGCCGAATGATTGGATTAAAGGGTTCCGACAGAAGTACCGTGAGTTCTTTGCTCCTATACCTGGGATCAGACTGTGCTGACATGAATAGTTGACATCTACGAGTTTGGGATATATTTTCCCAGATGAGAAAAAAAAAATAATTTCTACAGTGAGTTACAAAGCGCCCGTCCTGTATACAGTTTGCGACTGGTATTGGCATCACACCTCAATTGAAATAAATTGATACTCATGTCATATGTAACAATGTGCTGTTTGTTGTTCAGCTTGGTGACGTAAAGAAGTCACATTGCTCTTCTACAACACTGCAGTCGCAGATGATTGGACCCCAACGTGATTGGTACGGACCTCAAGTGCATTCGCACACCCGGTCCATTTACTGGATTGGTTCCGAACACACAACATTGATGCCTCTGTCGAACTACGCTATGGCTCTGCATGGCCCAGGTGTCAAGTTTCCGGATTGGCTGGTTTGTCTGTCAATTCACCCGTCTGATTGGTTGCTGTGGTTCTAAATTACAATTTCTCTCAACCATCATCAGACGAGTGAACTAATAACAGTTATAACGTTATAAAAAAAATTCAAAATACATAAGTTGTTAAAACATTGAAAAGCAGTGCTGTGATAGTTTTTGTATCAACCACCACCCCTTTAGTGACGTGGGGTTCACATGTTGGGGATTTTCTGTTATTTGTGTTTGTTGTGGCAATGTGTGCTGTTAGTTCTCGGGGGTAGTTTGCAATGATTTTAGTGGGAAGGGCGGTACCTAAGCAGGTTAATTGCCATTTTGAAAGATATAAAAAAGTTCAATCAGCGGCACTGCACAGAAGTTCGAGAGTCTTATATTGAAGGTGTGCCAGTACAGACCGGGCCTACAAGCGGCGATTGGGCCGTTTCACACGCTAATCTAGCGCATTCTCAAGGCCAAAAGCTTTTTTTGGCTTGAGAATGCGCTATGATTAAGCGTGAAACGGCCCGTCGCCAGCTGGCCCCTCTCTGTAACCTGTGCACACCTCATAAAGGTACTTCGACTGTCTGGTTGAGTGCCGTTGGACTTTTTTATATCTTTCTATTGGGATTACCCCCTTTAGCTAATGCGACACCACCGTAGTCCGAGTTGTGTCAAGAAGGCCTTACCAACCCTGTCACAAGACCCCTGCACGGGTGTTATTGGGAACCCATTTATTATCTTGGTGCTGATGGTGCCAGACTAGCTGTCTTCTTTGTTTGATTAATTGCCATTTCCTTATAAGTAGTCTCAGAAAACTCATAACTAGCTAGAACTTCCCCTTTAAGTAGGACAGATAGCGCTGGTGAAGGGCATTCTTTTCTGGCTTTCAATACCTACATTCCCATGAATGGTCCGTGTATGTGAAACAGTATAATTTGCTCCCTCATCGACGTTTCAATTTACTCACGAGAACGCTCTGTCTATGAGGTACCGAATGAGACGGCTCGCCATCCTATATAAGACATCCACCCCGTCGTCTTGGAAGTCTGCCACTTTTGCTTTCTGAAGATCAAACTTTCTAATAGGACAATGAGACGGCGCACTGCGAGCGCTTCCAGTGAACACTCCAGTAAATAGGAACATCTGAAGTCAGCGAAGGTTAACCCCCCCCGGTACATGGAAGTAACAAGCTCCTCTGCAATTAATAACCTGTAGATCCATGTGTTAACGGGGTTGTGGTCGCCGAGCTTGTCACTAGTAGTGGATGGATGGAACAGACCTGCGGGGGTCGGTCTTGCTGAATACTGCGTCCTGCTCCGTGAAACCCAGATTTCCAACCAAAGTTGATTTGTCGTTGGGCTCACCACCCCACTTAAGGTTCATACCCAATTCCCCCAAACCTCATTGGTTCAGTTCGGGTACTCCAACCTTATGTTGGGTGAGATCTTGAAAAATTTAATTGGCGAGTTGTTGGATGATGATAGTCCGTTGGTAACTACTTGCTGTGGTTTGGGTGTCCAGTCTTTGTGGGGGATGATTCACGTATCAAAAACTTCCAGATCTAACTATGGCTCGCGAGAATCTTATAAGTCTTGAAGTCACAAATACACACAGAGGCTTTAATAGGTTGAGAGATGGACACGTGTTGACATCGCCGACAATAACCCCTGTAGGTTCTACACCCTACTTACATACTATTGGGATGTAGCCCTTGTACCTTGCTGAAGATCGAGACATCCAGAAGACAACTTCAAAGTGATAGACAAACTGAGTCACACTTCCCATATAACGGAATGGAGGAGACTTCCATACAACTGTATGACCAGCCACAAGTCACACGAGTAAAGAGTAGATCTTGGGCTGGTACATCCGAGGACTACCAAAGAAGTGAGGAACCTGATAAGAAAGACAACACCAAAGATGATAGGTAATAATAGACCGCTTCTCGATCAAAAATGATGGTAGCTAGCTCTTCCTCCATTGGATGACAACCATATGAAATTTGAGGAGAAATTTGGGTGAGACACCCACTCAAAATTTAGGGCTTTTGGTCAAAATTTGACGATGCACTTTCCATCGCCGTTTAATTTTTTTTTGAGACAATAATTTATAGAACGTACCTTTTAGTGGATCTACAAGAATCCTCGTTCCTATACAAGGAGACCAGTACTATGAAGTTTGGGGCTTGTTTCAAATCTCTAGCTTTGGGTTCCTCACTTAACCTAAGTCTCTGAGCTGGAAGACCCCAGACTCTAATCCCGTGGAGAAATATCAGGACCGTGCGCTCGACTGGATGACCACCCGTGTGGGTGTGATGGCTCCCCGTCTGCACCTCGAGTACTTACGTGCTTAAACGTACAAGGGCGATTAAAAGAACCAATCTGATTCGCTGGACTGGATAGACTTGATTATAACTGTGATTTAATGAAGAATGGTCGCTGTTGCGGTGAGGTACTATCCTCTGTTATATATTAAATGTATCGCACTTAGAATGACCTTAACTTCTGCAATTTGTATCCGAAGAAAGACTAATCGACCTTGTGCAAGTGGAGACTATGCCGGCCCCATTTTATTGTCAGCCTCATAGGCGGCATGCTTTATCCTCACCTAAGTAATGAACCTGTTACAGGATTCTGGTAAAGGCAGATTCTACGTCTGTGTCTCTATGAAAACAGCAGATCTAGAGAGTTTCCTAAATACCGAGAACCCATTGAGGCACTTCATACCTCTCCATAGTCACAAGTATAGTAATATTATTACCATAACATGAAAAATGATATAACTGCTGTAATACCACCTCATAGCTACAAGAATATAACTACTATAATACTGCCCCTATGTTACAGGATATACTCTATCTGGATACTGTCCCCTAGTTACAGAATCATACTACTATAATACTCTTTGGCCCCTCTGTACAAGAATATACCCTACTTATACTGCCCCCATGTACAGGAATCATACTACTATAATACGCCGCCCCTAGTGTACAAAAATAACTCTATAAATTGCCCCTATTACAGGAATATAACGAACTATACATACTGCCCCCTATGTACAAGAATTCTCTACTATAATACTGCGCCCCTATGACAAGAATAACTACTACGTAATACTGCCCCCCCTATGTACAGGAATATAAAACTTACCTAATACTCACCTGCCCCCATGTACAAGAAATATAACTACGTAATACTGCCTCCTTGGACGAGGAATTCAACCTAGAGAATACTGCCCCTCAGTCACAATAATATAACTACTATAACTACTCCACCCCTATGTACAAGGATATAACTACTATATGCCACCTATGTCACAAGGAATATAACTACTATAAAGACTGCCCCCGATTACAAATAATAACTACTATAATACTGCCCCCTATGTACAAGAATATAATACTATACTCAGTACAGATATCTCTATAGCCCCTATGTACAGCGAATTAACTACTATATCTAACTGCCCCTCAGTACGGATATCTAAAACTCCCCTATGTACAGGAATATAACTACTATAATACTACTCCCCCTATGTACAAGAATAACTACTATAATACCTCCGCCCCTTAGGTACAAGAATATAACTAACTATAAAGACTGCCCCTCTATGTACAAGATATAACTACTATAATTCAGGCCCCCTATTACGGAATATAAGCTACTAATACTGCCCTATGTACGGAATCTAACTACTAAATACTCGCCCCCTATGTCAAGATATAACTACTAATATACTGGCCCCCTATGTACAAGAATATACTACTATATAGCCATAGTCCGATATAAGATCTGCCCCTATGTACAGGATATACTACTTAATACTGGGGCCCCTATGTACAGGAAATAACTATAATACTGCCCATGTACAGATATAACTACTATAAACTGCCCCTATGTCCAGAATATAACTACTATAATACTGCCCCCTATGTAACAGGATATAACTACTATAATACTGCCCCCTATGTACAAATAAACTACTATATACTACGGCCCCCTTGTACAGAATATACTACTATAATACTGCCCCTATGTACACAATATACTACTATAATACTGCCCCCTATGTACACGAATATAACTACTATAATACGCTGCCCTATGACAGATATAACCTATAATTGCCTCTAGTACAGTAATAAACTACTATAATACTGCCCCCTATGCAAGATATAACTACTATAATACTGTCGCCTATGTACAGAATATAACTACTATAATACTGCCCCTATGTACAGGAATATAACTACTATAATACTGTCCCCTATGTACAAGAATATAATCTACTATAATATTGCCTCCTATGTCAGTATATACTACTATAA
This sequence comes from Engystomops pustulosus, assembly GCA_019512145.1. Lineage (NCBI taxonomy): Eukaryota > Metazoa > Chordata > Amphibia > Anura > Leptodactylidae > Engystomops > Engystomops pustulosus. The sequence goes on along the minus strand of WNYA01000964.1, from coordinate 19,511 downwards.
TACTGCCCATAGGTACAAGAATAACTACTATAATACTGTCGCCTATGTACAAGAATAGAATAATAAATACTGCCCCCTATGCACAAGAATATAACTACTATAATACTGTCCCCTATGTACAGGATATATCTACTATAATACGGCCCCCTATGTCCAGACTATATCTACTAAATACTGCCCCCTATGTCAAGAATATCACTACTAAACACTGTCCCTATGTAACAGAATAAACTACATACTACTGCCCCCTATGTACAGAATATAATACTATATACTGCCCCCTATGTACAAGTAAGATAACTCTAAATCGCACTACTATACTGCTCCCTATGTACAGAATATAACTACTATTTACTGCCCCTATGTACAGGAACTAACTACTATAATCTGCCCCCTATGTACAGATATAACTACTATAATACTGCCCCGATGTACAGGAATATAACTACTATATAACTGCCCCGCTATGTACAGATTATAAACTATATACTGCCCCCTATGTACAGAATATAACTACTATAATACTGCCCCCTATGTACAGAAGATAAACTAACTATACATACTGCCCTATGTACAACATCTATACTACTATAATACTGCCCCCTATGTACACGATATAACTACTATCTAATGCCCCCTATTACAACGAATAAACTACATAATACTGCTCCATGTACAAGAATATAACTACTATATACTGCCCCCTATGTACACAGATATAACTACTATAATACTGGCCCCCTAGGTACGAAGAATATACTACTATAATACTGTCCCCCTATGTACAAGAATATAACTACTATAATACTGCCCCCTATGTACAAGAATATATCACTATAATACTGGCCCTCCATGTACAGGAATATAACTACTATATACTGCCCCCTATTACAAGAATATAACTACTATAATACTTGCTCCTATGTACAGGAATATCTCCACTATAATACGCTCCCTATGTACAGAGTATAACTACTATAATACTAGTCTCCCTTATGTACAGAATAACTCTATAATTGCCTCACATGTACAAGTAATTAACTACTATAATACTGCCCCCTATGTACGGAGATATAACTACTATAATACTGCTCCCCTATGTACAAGAAATAGTAACTACTATAATACTGTCCCCTATGTACAGAAGATAACTACTATAAACTGCCCCACTATGTACAAGATATAACTCACTATATACTGTCCCCTATTACAGGATATATACTACTATATACTGCCCCCTATGTACAGACTATATCTACTACTAATACTGTCCCCCTATGTAAAGAGATAACTCCACTATACACTGTCCCTATGTACAAGAATATAACTACTACTAATACTGCCCCATGTTACAAATATACTACTATAATACTGACCCTTATGTACAAGATAACTACTATAATACTGTCCCCTACGTACAGAATACTTCTACATATAGCCATACTGCCCCCTATGTACAAGATATAACTACTATATACTGACTGCCCCCCTATGTACAGAATAACTACTATATGTCCCTAGTACAAGGATCAATCACTATATACTGCCCCCTATGTCCAGAATATAACTACTATATACTGCCCCCATGTACCAGAATATAGACTACTATAATACTGTCCCTAGGTACAGGATATCACTCTATAATACTGCCCCCTATGTACAAGAATATAACTACTATATACTGCCCCCTATGTACAGACTTAACACTTATACTCCCCTAGTACAGGAATAATCTACTATAATACTGCCCCTATGTACAAGAATATAATACTACTATAAATACTGCCCCCTATGTACAAGATATAACTACTATAAATCTGTCCCTATGTAACGGAATAACTACTATAATAGCTAGCCCCCTATGTACAAGAATATATCTACTATAATACTGTCCCCTATGTACAGGATTAGCTACTATAATACTGCCCCTTATGTACAGGAATATATCTACTTATACTACTCCACCTGATGGGTATGTTGTTATTGCCACCCCCTGAGTCTAGATATAACATACTTCAAATGGATGTGGATGAGTTGGAGCGTTTTTTGTATCTGACGATCTCATATAATAATCGGCAGCAGTGTCAGTGGATTGTTGTGTCTGAGTGCACTCATGAATTAGGAGCATTGCTTCATTGGAAATCCTGATCCTTCTGTGATTCATTTACACAAAGCTTTTCAGTGACTGAAATTTTTTGAGACAAATGAAAAATTACAGTTCACGGCGTCGCTCGATATATTTATCCAGGGCTGTAAGGAGTCGTGATTGCACGAGGTGCCGTGGTTCCCATCATGACATTGCTGAAGCTCTGATCGCACCGTCATTTGTTGATTATGTGTCAGGAAATATTCAGTGCTTATACCTCTGACATAATGTTCTGCCGTACTGTTACGTACGTCACCCATCAAGTGTAAAATATCACGCCATTTATAGAATCGGAGTCCAGTTCTGATTCATTTCCTAATCCGGACCTCCATCTATTGGCCAAAGTGAAGGGGGGGGGCAGCTACTGAAAAATAAACCCTGCTTTGGAGGACCTAGTATGTCCACGTCTTACCTAGACTGTCCACTGACCTACTGTGTAATACCTTATTTCTCCTGTGGGGGTGCTGCAGGGGAATTAAGCTCTTTTTTTCCATGCCCCTCGAAAAAGAACAGGTGTCATTTGCAACCTGTGGTCCGATTTGGTGCCGTTTCTAGTGGAAAACAGCTTATTTTCTTCTAAAAAAAAAACTTGCCCAACTAGCCCCTTTAATTTTTTGCTAATATTACATAATAATATTATTGTACATGATGTATCTGCCCTCCGCCATCTTTCAAAATTCTCTTCATGGTGATAAATTTACAAACTTTTTGTTTTACAGGCAATTTAGTGTAAACAAAGAAATCTTGACTGACCTCCATTGTCTTCTGCCGATAATTTTGACCTTTACCCGTCCAATTCTTCCAGGGGAGATAGGCGGCACCAGATGTGTCTGACCCCATTCCATTGATTGAATAACATGTATTTATTATGTGCACAGGGGCGGACTGGTTATTTAACCCACTGGGCTCATTCCCAGTGGGCCGACAGGTCTCGGGCCGGACGGGCCGACTGACAGGCTGGCTACGCACCCTAATAATGAAGCGCCAGGCTGACAGGTCTGGGGTCGATCGGTTGCCAAAATGTGACAGCAGCTGATGTACGGCCAACGTAGTGTAGAGTCCAGTTTTGCAGAAAATCCCTGATAAAATCCCATACAAACGTCCCTGATAGTGACAATTGAGCTGAAAACCATCCCTTTAATGGTAGCTTTGTGACTGAGCGCTTGGTATACCTCATATACATTCCTCCCCTTGCGCTTCTTGTCCCATATAAGAATTTTACCATGTATTGTGTGAGAACAATAAGAGTCTGGGGGGCAGGGGGCAACATTTGACCTGTTTTTCTGCCACGTCAAATAGGATCAGACGGGAGTCCTTAGTATTGGTTGTGGGAATTACTCCTGAATCTGCACATAATGGCGAGCCAAATCAATACTACCAAACTGAAGTAAATCCGACCCCTTCAATGACCCCATATCCTTCAGACGCTACACAGCAGATGCATCATGTGTATGGCCGCCCCCCTTCTAATCTATGGAGCTACAGGACAGCTGCCAAGAGTCTGTTCCAAGGGATTAAGAGACGGACAGGAACAACCTAATAGTCCTTGAAGTATAACTCTCAAATTTAGGAGAATCACAGGACTAATCCACTATGTACTGTATACTGTACTCTAGATGCCCCCTTCCCTAAAAATTCATCTTGAGCCCAGATAAGTGGCTGCCAGATGCCTAAGGTGACCACTGATCCCATACTAGGTTCACACCGTGTTATTTTCTGTCATACACACCAATGACAACTATAGGCCCCAAAGCCTGAGTCTGCACTACGGACAACAACGAGTCCTATTCTTCAGGAGATTTGATATAGATTTAGATCCAAACTGCAATTTAAGATTATGGATCTAAATCACCACATCACACAAATAGACACAAGCATAACTGAGACCCGAGAGACATGACGCTACTGTGATGGTGGATGTGTGTGTCGTCTGAGGTAAATTATTTTCATTTCTAGGATTTATCCATGAACATCGAGGAAAGACAATGGTCTGAGGTAAATTCCTTACATTTGTAGGATTTATCCATGAACATCGAGGAAAGACAATGGTCTGAGGTAAATTCCTTACATTTGTAGGATTTATCCATGAACATGGTGGAAAGACAATGGTCTGAGGTAAATTCCTTAGATTTGTAGGATTTATCCATAAACATGGTGGAAAGACAATAGTCTGAGGTAAATTCCTCACATTTCCAGGATATATTTATGAAGATTGAGGAAAGACAATGCTTTTCATGGACCCATTGATTTTCAGGTCAGCAAAATGTATTCACAGTCCATGAAAAAACATGGACACCTTCATGTGCTCTTCATGGTGAACACTGTGTTGCAGTGTGAATGGGGCCTAATAATGTATTCAATAGTCAGATAACTCCTTCATTGGATTTTGTGTGTGATCCCGTGACTTCCCCCAGATAAGCGGCGCCAGATCATAAGAATGACAACGACTTGTCGTAGTCTGAGGAGACAATGACCTCATGCCTGTGGCCAGCAATGGACGGACAATCTCATCACGTTTCTATGAATGGGGCATGTTGTTAAAATCCTTTCCCCTTTAGACATACTCTTTATATTCTCAGTAAATTTCAGACATAACTGAGGTAAGGAACTAAGGTTTTAGCAGATTAAAAAGCTCCACTAAGACCCATTCCCACCCCACCTCCCGCCATTGACCCTCTCCCTTAATGCGGTGAGTAGAAAATGTGTCAGTAAACATTAGTTAGTCTATAAAACGTGACCATCTGTCGTCTGCTGGTGGAGGACGCTAAGAATTAGAGGCCGCACAAAGAGGCCTAGTGTTACCCGGTCACCACCAGCCATCTGTCCCCCCCTGGATAAGCCTGAGATCTGTGCGCGTATCTTCACTGAATCTTTATCAAGTTATTATTCATTGCTTCTTCTAGGAGGATAGTAGAAGGAGCTTGGACAATATTACAGCATCAACAAAATCTCAGCCAAATCTCAACTATAATATGATATATAGTACTGGTACTCATCATATAGGAAAGGGATACATGGGCAGGGGCGTAACTAGGAACATTAGGGCCCCATAGCAGGCTTCTGAATTGGGCCTCTCTTCCCACCTAAAAAATATACATATTTGTATACTCACACATGCGAGTTACAATCACATATTTATACACTCGTACACACACGTATAGAGCATATACACACATTTATAGTGTATATATATATACACACACCGTACACTGCATACACATCACAGATACAGCATATATACACATCACATATATGTTATATACATATTATACTCTACTATGTGCAGCATAATATCTATATAATAGTGCACATTTTCCACTCTTTTGTGTGTCAGGTTGGATAATGGGGCCCCCTGACACTGCAGGCCCCATTGCAGCTGCTATGTCTGATACCACTGCAGTTACCCCACTGCTTATGTGCACAATTAGGCTCCTAGGCACATACTATTACCATAGGTTACAAGGTCTACATGCGATTGCTACTCATACAGGCCATTTTAGACATTGTTTCTTAAAGGGGTTGTCCTCTTTGGACAATCCCTTTAAGTGAGACTATGAGTAGAAGGGGCAATAGGCAAGATGCTGGATGATCTATTATGGAAACCAATTTTCTAGTGGAAAAATACCTGCATTTTGAAGCAATTCTTTGCTAAACAGTATATAATTGGACATGATCTAATAACCATCTTAAAGGAAATCGATCAGCAGGACAAATGATTGTAAACCGAGCACACTTACATGCTGGTGTGTGGCCCCTCTGGCAGGTTCCACACTTCTTTTAGTTTCTTATGCCCTTGTTTTTACAAACAAAGGTTTCTAAATTATGCAAATGAACCCGAGAGATTCCAGGCTCCATAGCTGTTAATTATGCGAGGAGCCCCTAGGGTTCATTTGCATAACTTTAAAGTCTCTTTTACAAGGAAAAAAGAAACTTAAAGAAGTGCTGACACTGCCAGGGGTGGAGGGGGCACACACCAGCATGTAAGTGCGCTTGGTTTGCAATCCTTGATCCTGGCAGTAGATTTCCTTTAAAGGGATTGGCTACTTTCAATAAATCTGTTCCAATAGACTAAGGTTCCTTAGATCAACCAGAGAAAATGAATCGTTGGGCAAACCTTTCATAATCCCCAGGATCTCTAGCAGCCTCCAAATTGGGTTGTTTTCTGCTGGACCTTTAGGGTTCAGTATTGGTTTGAACCAGGGCCCACCAGGGGACCCTCTGGCACTCTGGTGTGCTAGTCCACACAGTGTATATGTACCTATACCTTTGCCTCCTTTGAGAAGTCTTTGCCTGTTTTCATCATTCCTTCAGATCGTCCTAATGGCATCTGTCTTCCTATCTCTCATAGTCTGTCTCACCGACAGACACAGGAAGATGGGAGGGGGATGAAGAAGGATGAATCATAACTCTCCTGCTACAGCTCCTCCTACACTGCAGAGCTCAGGCATATAAAGAAAGAAGCACGGAGGGTCTGCAAGCAGCACAAAAGTAAGTATCAGGACTGCTGAATCATGTGATGAACAATCAGAGATTATTAAGGCAGTAAAGGCACATGGGCAACTTATGGGAGTGGTCACACACTGCGCTTGTGCAGCATTTCCAATCGCAGGGGGCCGCATATCGGCCGTATCTCTTGTGAAACGCATGCGATTGTTTACCGATCACATGCGGTTTACTGTCAGTGCAAATGCGTTCTCTTGAGGCGCACTCCCATTGCACTAGCGCAGTGTGTGACCGCACCATAAAAGAGTGGCCAACCCCTTTAAGTCAATGTTATGAAGAACTGTCTTTAGTAACCGAGTCACCCGCCCCACAATACAATCAAGTATGACTATATCCTGTATGTTCTACCGTATACACTTGCTAGGAGTAGTATACACAAGACTTCCGCATGACAGCGCAGGAAGCAATGCAACTTTTTATGGGATGAAAAAAAATCCTTTATGGTCCCAATTTCTATTCTCACACTGAAAGGTCTTTGTGGGATAATTACCCAGGTAGGGGGTTTGTGTTCAAGGATTTCATAAAAGACTCCGAAGATGCTCAAGATCCTTGGATAACACAAGATTGGCTTATTGAATTTAAGCTAAAATGATTGTATAAGATTTCCCAGGGACAGCGGGATCAATGTCCGGCCGCTGCGTGTAAGCGCGACGTTGGCGTGGCTGATATTACTAGGCATGTGGCTAAGATTGCACAAGATGGATCAGTTTTCTTCAGAGACAGCTGCAAGTAACCAACACACAGATACAAATGTTCTTGTGAAATGTTGAAGTGAGGCCTCATCCTCTATGATCAGTACTACTACTCCTATCCTGTATATATGAGCACAGCACAGCACTACTACTCCTATCCTGTATATATGGGCACAGCACAGTACTACTACTCCTATCCTGTATATATGGACACAGCATATATACACATCACATATATGTTATATACATATTATACTGCACTATGTGCAGCATAATATCTATACAATAGTGCACATTTTCCACTCTTTTGTGTGTCAGGTTGGATAATGGGGCCCCCTGACACTGCAGGCCCCATTACAGCTGCTATGTCTGCTACCACTGCAGTTACCCCACTGCTTATGAGCACAATTAGGCTCCTAGGCACATAATATTACCATAGGTTACAAGGTCTACATGCGATTGCTACTTATACAGGCCATTTTAGACATTGTTTCTTAAAGGGGTTGTCCTCTTTGGACAATCCCTTTAAGTGAGACAATGAGTAGAAGGGGCAATAGGCAAGATGCTGGATGATCTATTATGGAAACCAATTTTCTAGTGGAAAAATACCTGCATTTTGAAGCAATTCTTTGCTAAACAGTATATAATTGGACATCATCCAATAACCATCTTAAAGGAAATCAATCACCAGGATGAATGATTGTAAACCGAGCACACTTACATGCTGGTGTGTGGCCCCTCTGGCAGGTTCCACACTTCTTTTAGTTTCTTATGCCCTTGTTTTTACAAACAAAGGTTTCTAAATTATGCAAATGAACCTGAGAGGCTCCAGGCTCCATAGCTGTTAATTATGCGAGAAGCCCCTCGGGTTCATTTGCATAATTTAAAAGCCTCTTTTGTGCCAGGGGTGGAGGGGGCACACACCAGCATGTAAGTGCGCTTGGTTTGCAATCCTTGATCCTGGCAGTAAATTTCCTTTAAAGGGATTGGCCACTTTCAATAAATCTGTTCCAATAGACTAAGGTTCCTTAGGTCAACCAGAGAAAATGAATCGTTTGAACCAGGGCCCACGCAGGCACCCTCTGGACCCTCTGGCACTACACTGGTGTGCTAGTCCACACTGTGTATATGTACCTAAACGTTTGCCTCCTTTGAGAACTTGAGTCTTTGCCTGTTTTCATCATTCCTTCAGTCCGTCCTAATGGCATCTGTCTTCCTATCTCTCATAGTCCTTCTCACTGACAGACACAGGAAGATGGGAGGGGGATGGAGAAGGATGAATCATAACTCTCCTGCTACAGCTCCTCCTACACTGCAGAGCTCAGGCATATAAAGAAAGAAACACGGAGGGTCTGCAAGCAGCACAAAAGTAAGTATCAGGACTGCTGAATCATGTGATGAACATTCAGAGATTATTAAGGCAGTAAAGGCACATGGGCAACTTATTGGTGTGGTCACACACTGCGCTTGTGCAGCATTTCCGATTGCAGGGTGCCGTATATCGTCCGTATCTCTTGTGAAACGCATGCGATTGTTTACCGATCACATGCGTTTTACTGCTAGTGCAAATGCGTTCTCTTGAGGCGCGCTCAGATTGCACTAGCGCAGTGTGTGACGGCACCCTAAAAGAGTGGCCAACCCCTTTAAGTCAATGTTATGAAGAACTGTCTTTAGTAACCGAGTCACCCGCCCCACAATACAATCACGTATGACTATATCCTGTATGTTCTACCGTATACACTTGCTAGGAGTAGTATACACAAGACTTCCGCATGACAGCGCAGGAAGCAATACAACTTTTTATGGGATGAAAAAAAAATCCTTTATGGTCCCAATTTCTATTCTCAGACTGAAAGGTCTTTGTGGGATAATTACCCAGGTAGGGGGTTTGTGTTCAAGGATTTCATAAAAGACTCCAGAGATGCTCAAGATCCTTGGATAAAACAAAATTGGCTTATTGAATTTAAGCTAAAGTGATTGTGTAAGATTTCCCAGGGACAGCGGGATCAATGTCCGGCCGCTGCGTGTAAGCACAACATTGGCGTGGCTGATATTACTAGGCATGTGGCTAAGATTGCACAAGATGGATCAGTTTTCTTCAGAGACAGCTGCAAGTCGCCAACACACAGATACAAATATTCTTGTGAAATGTTGAAGTGAGGCCTCATCCTCTATGAGCAGTACTACTACTCCTATCCTGTATATATGGACACAGCACAGTGCTACTACTCCTATCCTGTATATATTGGACACCAGCACAGGAATACGACTTCCGATCTGTATATATGGGCACAGGCAAATTTGTACTACCTACTCCTATCCTGTATATCATGGGCCACAGCACAGTACTAAACTACTCTATCATGTATATAGGACACGCACAGTACTACACTTCCTATCAGTATATATGGCACAGCAATTACTACTACTCCTATCTGTATATATGGGCACAGCAAGTACTACTACTCCTTATCTGTTATATGGACACAGCACAGTGCTACTACTCCTATCCTTGTATATATGGCACAGAGAGTACTACTACTCATATCCTGTATATATGGGCACAGCACAGTGCTACTATCCTATCATGTATTATGACCAGCCACAGTACTCTACTCCTATCTGTATATATGGGAAACGCAACAGCACTACTACTCCTATCTGTATATATGGGCCACAGCACAGTTTACATACTCCTATCCTGTATATATGGGCACAGCACAGTATACTTACTCCTATGGTTGGTATAAGGGTACAGCACAGTTACTACTAATCCTATCAGGTCTATTGGACAACAGCACAGTACTTACTTACTCCTATCTGTATATATGGACACAGCACAAGTACTACTATTCCTATCTTGATATATGGGACACAGCACTAGTACTACTACTCCTATCCCGTAATAGGGGCACAGAAACTAGTACTACTATTCATATTCTGTATATATGGGCACAGCACAGTACTACTACTCCTTCCTGTATATATGGACACAGCCACAGTACTACTACTACATCCATTAATATGGGCTCAGCCAGTATACTACTCCTATCCTGTATATATGGACACAGACAGACTACGACTCCTATCCCATTACCTCCCAACATTTGTGGAAAACGAAAGAGGGACAAAAATGGCGGCACGCGTAGCGATACCACTGAGCCACACCCCCAATCACTCCCTGGCACCGCCCCAAATTTTAGCCATTATAAAATAATATAAAATCACCAAGTGTAAAAAAAAAAAATGAGATCCTCATGGGATTTGAACCCAGAACCAGAACCTGCAGTGTCCATGTGCAAGAAAACACCGCGCCCCGACCCACTGAGCTATAACTTTCAGGTGACTAACAGGGTGGAGAATTTTCGGTAACTAAGGATCGAGAACTATATTACTGCTTTGGTATATAGGGAAGGGATTTCTCAGATAATTCGTAAGGATTGAGACTATTATTTTATTATTATGGGATTATTATTATGATTATTGAGATGAGTATTATTTAGTTGTACCATTATTACCAAATCATCTCCATAATAATAAAAAATATAAAATTTATAATAATAATAATAATAATAATTAATAATAGTATCTCAATAATTAGAATAATAACCTCTGAGAATGATTTCCCTCTCGTATATCAGTGCATTAGTCTGGTGTCACATGTTTTTGTACAGTGACAGATAACACTTCTTATTACCAGAAAAATCCTCAGCTCTGTATCACGGGCTATAGCTCACAGTATGTTAAGCCTCCTGTCTATGGTATGCAGGGGTCCCAGGTTTGATCTCAGCCTGGGCAAAAACTATTTAATTAATGTATCTCTTGAAAAGCTTGTGCTGGGGAATCCCTGGAGACCATATATGGACAGATGGTTGATCTGAGCTTGTTTTCTGCCGATGATCGGTCCCTCTTGTGTTCCCTGCCCTCTCCACTAAGCCGACACTTCTCTGAAAAGATTCCCCCTGCCCGATGTCTGCTCTGAGGGAACCCTAGGAGATGCAGTGACAATAATGGACAGTATGCTTGATTGACGTGGTTCTCCTTGCTCTCTCCTGATAAGCTCCTTTTGACCACTGCTCTCTGATTAATAAGGCATTCCCTCCCGATGTCGGTAGAAGCCATTCAAAATCGGGACGGTTGGGGAGCTATGCTAATCTATTATCCTGTTATTTGTATTGGACAACATGCACAGTACTACCTACAGCTTAATTTTTCTTTTATCTATTTTTTTGGTGGTTATTATATAATGATGCAGTCGCACAAGTACTACTTACATCCTATCCTGGTAGGTAGAGGACCACAGTTACACAGTATCTGACTACTCTCTAATCCTGTATATATGGGCACAGCACAGTACTAAACGAACCCCGTAACCCTGAGTATATATGGGACAGCAGACCAACAAGCTTTACCTACTACCTCCTCTCCTGTAGAGCATGGGCTAAGCCGTACAGTACTACATCTCCTCTTCCTGTATTGGGGCTCTGCACAGTTCTAATACTCCTGTGCTCTGTATATAGGCACAGCACAGTACTTAATACTCCTATTCATGTACTATATGTACATAACACACAGTAAATCATTACTCCGATCCTGTATATATGGGCACAAGCACCAACTTCCTACTACTCCTATCCGCTATATATGAGTACAGCCCACCAGTTACTACTAACTCCCTACTCCTGTATATGTATATGAATGTCAGCCACAGTACTTTACTAATCTATCCTAGTTATTATATGGGCACACGACACAGTACTACTACTCCCTATCCTGTATATATGGGCACAGCACAGTACTATACCTCCTATTCAGTTACTTATTATGCGAGTACAGCCCACAGTACTACTAATACTAATCCTGTATATATATGGGCACTCAGCCACTGAAGTACCGAATACTCCTATCCCAGACATATATATGGACACCAGCACGTACTAACTATCCTATCCTGCAACTAAGCTCCATTATTTCCATACAGCTGACCTGCAATACCACGCTCTACCCATGGTGGGATGTGGCGCTGTTTTTGCAAGGAGGCGGCCATGTTTTCATGTTTTTTAACCTCTGGACAACCCCTTTAAGGACACAGATTTTACTCTTGTAAAGCATGTTCACGGTGAAGTATCCCACACCATAAAGTACATATTTGCATAGCCACGCCCCTTGAGGGAATATTAATGATGTTTTATAGGGAAGCTCATGGTGTAGGGCACTTTACCTACAAGTCTGTCTGTTTAGATGATGATATTTGATCTGGGAGATTCCTTTAAGAATCACCTACTCTGTTACCACCGCACTTATGATGCGTCTCCGTAAATCTGAACAATTAAATACCAAGGACAAAGAAGAAGTAAAAGATCCCTCCTCCCACACCTGTGGGTGACAGGTGGCTGGAGGACAAGATGGCTGGAGGAGGCACGCTGCTTTGATAGACCAAGCTCTCAAGCAGATGCAAGACCGCTTCCACGAAATAATTTTCTCCCTTCAAGAGTTTGCTAAATGTAACCATCACAAGTCATTGAGCCGGTAAACACTCCGGTGCGGCCGCGTGACAACAGTACTGCAAGCCTCCACCGGTAGCGAAGACATTATTAGACCCCAGATGCCGGTCTGAATCCTTTGTTAGAGATTGGGAGGTTTATTTATACTCCCACATAAAACATATAGAAGCACGGTACCTAGCCAGGAACGGTACACATCAATACAACATGGAGTAATTGTATGGTTTGGGTTCACTGAAAGTCCTGATCGATCACGCCTCAGCACGGCAGCGCTAGGGCACCTTGTAGGGGTTAGTACTGTCACGTGAATATAGGGATCAAGGGAAAGTGTTTTATAGGAAAAGAATATTTTTATAAAATCATTTTTGGTTAAAAAACTATTGAGTGTTACAAATTTCCACTTTTGCTAATCATTCGGGTAGGAAGTACATAAACTCCAAGGAGGTGTCCACTACGCCAGAGATGCACACAGCGGAACCTGGGGGGGGTAGCACAAGTGAATCGCAGGGCCTCCAGAAAAGAATTCGGAAGTACCAGAGAAGACAGACAACAAGCAATACCCATCTATATCCCTTCCAAAATATTGTAAGTGGGCTTTCACCCCCAAAAAAGGTTCTACCATTTAACAGTCAAGTCCTGCTTTTTGATGATGTGCCCCCCTCAGTTTGTTACTGCAGGTCGGTGCTGCCCATCGAGGCAAAAGGACCTCAGATACCAGCATATGGTTGCACAAGGATGACACGTGTGTGTGTGTGTTCCTGTGATATTCTCTGTAGTGATCCGCTTGTTATTACCCTTTCTGTCCTAGACTTTTATAGGAATGAGCCTGAGCCAAAAAATCGAGGTCTATGAATATGTAACTCCACATGCGACACAAAAGGAAAATTAATCTGGCAGGGTGTACCAGAGCCCCTTGGTGGTTGACCAGGCTTGGAACAGGCTGTCACCTGTGCACATTATGCACAAGCACACTTCTTCCCTCCCAGCTGTGTTGAGATTACAACGAGCAGAGGCGGTTGAAGTGTCTGAGGGAGGCGGGCTACTCGGGGCCAGGTGCTAACAGCCTGAGAGCGCAGCACAGAGGGCTCTATGGTACACTACCCTCAGAGTGCACGTTTGGCACACATAAGCATAATAGAATAGTGAGTTTAGAAGGGAGGAAGGGCATGGATAACGAGGCAATATTCAGCAGATACGCCATCTAAGTCCGGCTGCACGGGATGTCTAATGAGGACTGTCCCTGGTTTATCACAGTGAGGGACTGTTGAGGCTTTCTGCATCATGAAGGGAAATGTCAGCTGTTAGAAATTAGACATTAAGGGCTGTGTGTGTGAGCATCACGTTTTTTTCAGACTTCTGATCAGTCATCGACTTCCTTTTTGTTAATGTGAATTCACTTATGTATTAAGTAGCAGTCTATCTATCACGTCTTGTCAGGAGTGGTTCCGGATCTGTTGGGATCCCTTCCAATACATGAGAAAAACTTGGGAATCCGTTTTAAGGTCTGACCTATGGTGATGCGTCACGCCACTTATGTTTATACCAGTCGGGTGTGTCAGAAATGCCGAGCCAACTACGCCGCTCTTACTATCTCTGCAAACTCATAGTAAGTCGAATAGTGTGGCAGAGATAGGTGAACGAGTGTGCATGGCTCAGCAATTCCAACTATCTATAATATGAATACAGTGTGAGCACCGTGGAGCCAGTTCTGTCATCAATTAGGTAGAACCGAGACCACCCAATTCTCGTGATCGGTGGAGGTCCAAAGCAGGCCCGGGCCCGCCTATTTTTGACCAGGGCCAGCATCCTGCGTGTGAATACTTTTGAGCCTTAGTACTATATATGGGGGGAGATCCAAGGAGAGCTGTGAAATAAAGCGTGGGCACAAACAAGAGGGGGCACTATAGTATGGGGCATAAAAGAGAAGGGGGGCATTATAAGCAAGGGGGAATAAGGAGAAGGAGCATTTATAAAGCATTATTGTAAAGGGGCATGTAAGGTAAAGGGAGAGGATACTATATGTATGAGGGGATCATGAGCGGGAGGGGTGGAATCTAGTTATAGGGACATAAGGCAACCCCCGAGGGCCACCATATATATGGGGTGGCATAAGGCAGGACTGAGGGTGGCACATTTATGGGAGCGTCAGGAGAGGGGCACTATACAAAGGGGCATAAGGAGAGGGGGCACTATATATGGGAGCGTCAGGAGTAGGGGTGGCACTATGACCAGCCCGGAATAAGGAACGAAGAGGCTCTATATTGGGGCATAAGGAGAGGGTGGCAATATATATGGGGGCAGTAAGGAAAGGGTCGGCACCTATAGCATATATATATGGGGGTTGTAAGGATAGAGGGTGGGGGCAAACTATATACAGGCGGTCATAAGGAGAAGGGGCTACTATATTGTGAGGCTATAAGAGAGGGGGCACTATATATGGGAGCATAAGAGAAGGGGCACATAATATGGGGGTCTAAGGAGAAGGGGCATACTAAACAGGTGCATAAGGAGAAAGGGGCACTATATTGGTGGCAATAAGGAGATGGGGGCACATATATGGGTGGCATATAGGAGAGGGATGGCAATAATATGGGAGCGTCAGGACTTGAGGTTGGGCAATATACACACGAGGGCATACAGGAGACGAGGCCTTCTATAGGATGGAACAAGGAGAGGGGGCACTATATACAGGGGCGTAAGGAGAAGGGGCACTATATTGGGGCATAAAGAGAGGGAGTGGCACTATAGATAGGGCATAAGGATTTGAGGGAAGGACATAATACCGAGGCATAAGAGAGGGTTAGGCACTATATACGAGCATAAGGAGAAAGTGGTGGCTACTAATATGGGAGGGCATAAGTAGAGTGGGGCACTATATACCGAGGCATAAGGAGAGGGGGGCACTATATACCGAGGCATAAGGAGATGGGGCACTATATATGGGGCATAAGAAGAGGGGTGGCACGATATCAATGGGGGCATTGGAGGAGGACTATATATTAGGGCCATAAGGTGGGAGAGCAGGGAACTATATACCGACGGCATAAGGAGAGGGGAAAGATATATCCAAAATGGCATAAGGAAGTTGAGGGGGCACTATATATGGGGCATATTAAGGAGGAGGCCACTAATATATAGGGGGGCCTAAGGAGAGGGGGAAAATAGTAACGAGGCATAAGGATGAGGGGAAGGCACCATTTATGGGAGGCATAAGGAGATGGGAGTGGCCTAGTTATGACTGAAGGGCATAAGGCAGAAGGGGCACTATTAAGGGGGGCATAAGGAGAGGGAGGGGCAGGCTACTATAGTATAGGGCAAAGGACTGAGGGAAAGGCACTATTTAAAAGGGGGAAATAAGGAGAATGGAGCATTATAAAAGGGGCCTAAGGAAAGGAAGGGCTTGGAGGACACAGCGGGACTACTATATATTAGCAACGGGCATTAATGAAACGAGGGGGCACTATACATAGGGGACAGAGCGAAGGGTGCACTATTACTATAGGGGGCATAGGACCAGAGGGGGGAAAAAATAAGATGGGAGGCATAAGGAGGAAGGGGGGACGCATGGGCGAGGGCAATATATATGAGGGCATAAGGACGAGGGGGCACCTAAGTAATAATAGAGGGAGCATAAGGGAGAGGGCCGGCACTATATACCGAGACACATAAGGAGGAGGGCTAGGTAGGCCAACACTATATTACCGACGAGCGGGCATACAGGAAAGGGAGGCGCATGTCCTTGATTTATACCTACAGGGCATAAGGAGAGGGGCACACTATATATGGAGGCATAAGTAAAGTGGGCACTATATACCGAGGCATAAGGAGAGGGAGCACTATATACTGAGGCATAAGGAGAGGGGGCACTATATATGGGGCATAAGGAAAGGGGGCACTATATACCGAGGCATAAGGAGGGGGGGGGGGGCACTGATAAATGAAGGACATAAGGAGAAGGAGAAAGGGGCCCTATATATGGGGGCATAAGGAGAGGGGGCACTATGTATAGGGGCATAAGGAGAGGGGGGGGGGGGGGGCACTATAAAAGGGAGGGAATAAGGAGAAGGAGCATTATAAAAGGGGCGCACATAAGGAAAGGGGGCACTATATATAGAGGCATAATGGAAAGGGGCACTATACCTAGGGGATGAGCAAAGTTCGCGAAGAGTCAAGTGGGCAACAGCTAGGCACTATTTATAGGGGCATAAGAGAGGGGGCACGATTATATGGGAGGCATAAGGACGAGGGGGCACTAGATGATGGGGGAATAAGGAGCGGGGCACATATATAGGGGGCATAAGGAGAGGGGGGGCCCTATCTATACCGAGAATAAGGAGAGGGGGCACTATATAACCGAGGGCATAAGAGACAAGGGGCGCTAATATACCAGGGAATAAGGCAGAGGCGGACCTAGATATGGCAGGATAAGGTAAAGGGTGAGGAACTATATCCGAGGGCAAAGGAGAGGGAAGCACATATCCTGAGGCATAAGGAGAGAGGGAGCAACTATATATGGGCATAAGAAGAGGGCACTATCTACGCGAGGCATAAGGAAGAGGGGGCATGTATAACTGAGGGCACTAAGGAGGGGGGCACTCTATATGGGGGCAGAAGGAGAGGGGGCACTAGTATCGGGGATAAGGACGATGGGGGCACTATAAAAGGGGCGGCAATAAGGAGATAGGAGGAGCATTCTAAAATGGGAATGGCATAAAGGAAAGGGGGCACTATTTATAGGGGCATAATGAAAGGGGGAACTATATATAGGGGATGAGCAAAGGGGGCACTATTTATAGGGCATAAGGAGAGGGGGCACTATATATGGGGGCATAAGGAGGAGGGGGGCACGATAATGGGGGCATTAAGGAGAGGGGGCACTATATATAGGGGCATAAGGAGAGGGGGCACTATATACCGAGGCATAAGGAAAGGGGGCGCTATCTACCACGGGACATTAAGTAGAGTGGCACTTATACCGATGGCATTTAAGGAGAGGGGGGGGGCAACATATATATGGGGCATAAGAAAGGGGGCACGATATAACCGAGGCCTAAAGGAGATTGGGCGGGGACTGGGCACTATATATGGGGGCATAAGAGAGGGGGCACATATATATGGGGCATAAGGATGAGGGAGGCAAATATATATGGGGGCATAGGAGAGGGGACACTAAATACAAAGGCATAAGAAGAGGGGAGGCGATAAAAGAAGAGGGGGGGAGTTACTATATATGGGGCATAAGGAAGGGGGGGGACGATATATAGGGGCATCAGGAAGAGGGGGAACTATATACCGAGGCATAAGGAGAGGGGGCACTATATATGGGACATAAGGAGAGGGGGGAGCACTATATCCCGAGGGCATAAGGAGGGGCAGGCATAATCTATGGGGCTAAGGAGAGGGGGCGACTATATACGGGCGTAAGGAGAAGGGGGGCACTATATTATGGGGGGCCATAAGGAGAAGGGGGCACTAATATGGGGGCATTAAGGAGGAGGGAGGACACTAATAATGGAGGGCATAAGGAAGAGGGGGGCCACTATATACAGAGGCATAAGGAGGAGCCGGGGATATATATGGGGCATAAGGAAAGGGGGCACTATATACCGAGGCCTAAGGAGAGGTGGCACTATATAAGGGGGCATAAGGAGAGGGGGCAAATAGGGGGCAATGGCAATATATATGGGGCTAAGGAGAGGGGAGGCACTATATATGGGGGCATAAGGAGAGGGCAAGGGGGCACTATATAATAGGGGCCATCATAAGGAGAGGGGGCACTATATATAGGGGCATTAAGGAGGAGGGGGGCACTATAGATGAAGGAACAATTGAAGGGGGCAATTATGAAGAGGAAAATAATGAGAGGGGCATATATCTCGGGGCATAAGGAGAAGGGGGGGGACTATATATGGGTGGCATAAGAAGAGGGGGCAACTATATTTACGAGGCATAAGAGAGAGTGGGGGGGCAACTATTTATTACGAGGCATAAGGAAGAGGGGGCAATATATATGGGAGGCATAAGGAGAGGGGAGCATTTATATATAGGTGGCATAAGGACGACCGGGTGGGCACTATAGATGGAAGGAACAATCTGAATGGGGCATTATGTTTTGGTATAAGTATATTAGTCTGGTCCTCTAAAACCTTTTCCCTTTCTCATGTGGCCCCATCGGAAAATGAATTGCTTCCCTGATTTAGATTGTAATCCCTGATCCTTAGGTTAGGGAACAACAAGTGACACGTGGTACATCCCCTTTAAGGCATTGATTTTCCTCTCTGAGGGGTTGATGGAGACTGAGGCAACAATCCTGTAGTTCTCTATGGGGTCTGTTCTACCAATGGCAGCGTCTGATGTTGCGCCTGTGCAGAATCCGGATCAGGTAACGCTCCATGCAGAATGTTTTTTATGTTTTTTCTTATGTGTTCCTATGGGAACAGGATGAGTTCATCTGGAATAAAACCGCTGGGTGCTATGGAACGGACCCTTAGGATGCACAATGTAATGTTCCCACATTGTAGATTTAAACTTTTGACCAAATTAAGAATTTTTTAAAATGTATTTCTGATGTATATTGTGACCCCTATTCTCCACCCTCCATATTGTGGCCCTTGTCCTCTTCCCCTCACATTGTGGCTCCTCTCCACCTCCCCTCATATTGTGACC
>WNYA01000963.1:0-100272 GCA_019512145.1 Engystomops pustulosus | reverse complement strand
ACGCAAAACACCGGCGGCTCGTTCCCGATCGCAGACTTATCCATAGAAACGCCGATGCAATCGGGCCAGGGCCCGCCCCGGTGGGCGCGGCTTTGTCAGCGTTTGCAAGCGCAGAAAAAGCGCTACATGTGGCACCAGCCTTAGGCTTCAACCTGTAAGTGGTTATAGCTGTGGAGCCATAGCTGTATCTAGCAAGCTTCGTATCTTTGCTATCTCTGTTGGGAATTTTTCTATGGGAATTCCATGAATTACATTGTCTAGGAGTGAAGTCAACCTTTTTATAGTATTTACCCTCATACTGTATTATGAAGATATCCATGTTTATTGGGGAAAATTAAATATTTATTGAACTGAATAAATAAATGTCAGGCTATAGTCAGTGACCTATGGGATGCACAGACTTGGTTTTTTGTGTCTGGGTTGGTGTAAAGTACAGAGGCTAGCATTTCATTCTCATATGCTTTCCCAATGCTCAGTGTTAGTAATACAGTCTTTTATAACTGAATTATTATTGTTATGTCCTTGGCATAACACTTTTACAAATCACACTTGATGCATTGAGCAGCTTAGTCAGTGCACCAGAGACTATGTACCAAAGGAAATGCTTTACTTTTGCATCTGTGGCCCAATCGCCTGTGCCAAAAACATTTGTATATCAAACAAGACCTTTGAATCCGTAAGGACTTGTTGTTTATCATGTAATATTAAAGCTACCACTTCACTGACCAGAGTAACATGGCACAGCAGCAAATAAAAGCGCCTGCAACCTAATAATATGATGCTTGGTGCTATAGGTTGTGCACCACATTACCATACCTCTACTATTACGTCTACCATTAACTAAAACTTCCTTATGTAAAAAAAAATTCTAAAACTGAATAATACAATTAGCGTCCGCATAGTAATAGAATGTAGAATGCAGAGAAGGACAATGTTTAGAAATCTTTTACATTCTAGGGGCACTAACAAATACAGTAGTTAAATAAAAATAGTTAAAGTAAAACAGCATTAATAATACATAGACATACACATAGCAAGAAGAAGACAATCGGCACCGCCCTCTCCGCACCGAGCAGCAGAAAACAGTAAAGCAAAGTGGCAGCGCTTGTGAACAAGCACAAGAGATCCCCCATTGGGGTGCACGTAGAGCTTCACAGCAAGGGACAATCCAATAGAAATAGTAAAACGCCACTCACCGGCTTCAGGGTCAATCTTTATTTTTTGGAGAGAATGTCGTCAGTGCAGGGGGGATGTACGCCATGGTTAGGCTGTTTTGCGCAGCATACTGCTAGTATACTAGCTGTGGCGTGCATCCCCCCTGCACTGTCGACATTCCCTCAATAAAGTAAAGATTGACCCTGAAGCCGGAGTCTCATTTTTCTATTTCTATTGGAGTTTTGATAATACAATACAAATGGAAGAACCATCACATTATTTATCCCACAAGGTAAATGCTGTAAACAAAATCTACAAAATGCATGGATTGCAATTTTTTTTTGAGTTTCTATTCTGGACTTAGTACATATATAGCAGTTTATTTACGAAATCTAACGTTGCAGCAGAGATCATTTATTTGCATTTTTTTTGTAACATGTTTTCATCATGCAAAAATCCAAAAGCTTTACAAATACAACTTTTATACAAATTCAGCTCCAAAAAACTACTGACCTGAAGAGTAAAGTGATTGTGTTATTTATAATGCATGGTGAATACTGTAAATCAAAAACATAACAAAAAAAAGTTAGGATTACGGTACATTTTTTTTACCGATTTACCTCACAGTTAAGGGTTGATAAAAGGTCATCCTGTTTAAGGGAAAAATAGTGACCTTCAATATTTCAACACACCCCAAAAAAGAACAAGCCCTCATGTCCTTAATAATTAAAATCTAAAAGAAAATAATTGTGGCCAGGCCCAAAACTTATTAATCATTGTGGGATTAAACAAGTTGTAAGGGAAGCCTCTTGAGACTCAATGTAGGTTGGTATTTGATGCTGTTGTTGAGCTCAATTCTATCAAGGAATGTGAAGGCTTGGGTTGCTCTGACAACAGAGAAATGTGGATGGAACGTGAAAGTGTCTCCTTCGTGTGTTAGAAATATATTGCCTAGTCATAAGAGCTATTGACTCCAAGTTGATGATTTTACAAAATGAAGATGGTTGCTATTATAACAGATGATTTCTGCAATATGATCCCCGTTCTCTTGGAACTGCCAAGCACCAATTTCTCCAATGCTCGACATTTAGGAATAACTGCATTTTGACTGACTCAAATATGAATCTGAACTTGAGAATCTCTTGTGAAGGACAACAACTGATGCCGCTATTAGAGTCAGATGTTCTGTTTTCTCTCCTGTGGATTCTTTCAATTAAAGATTCGAATTACATTACAGTCATCAAAGGCAAATGCCACCGAGTCCTGTCCTGGTGCATTTGTAGATGGCACATTTCAGTCCATATCCCTGGGTCTGCAGAGACTGTTCGAGGTCACTCGGGCTGAGCTCCCAGCAATTTTTCATTTTATGATACTTCTTTTTGTGATTAACTTAATTGTGGCTCTCAGTGCAGATGTTGCCAGCTGCCTTTCAATCCTGATTATGACAGCTTATCCCAAAGCCCATATACATCCTCCCGTTCAATCCAACACAAGCCAAATTAATCATTCCCTAAAGGGATTGCTGTTGGAGAGATTTATACGTCAGTGCTGTATTTTATGATCAGGCAAAAACAAAATTTGGTTTGAATTGTAATGATTTCATAGGCCTGTCATGGCAACACTGGGGATACTATTTATGTATAAAGAATTTTTTTATGGAAAAAGGAGACAATGTCTAACATAAATCATATCATAGGTTTTGAAAAGAACTTGCAAGTCATTAAAATGGCTATTCCCATGAAGACCCGATTCTTAAATATACTCAGGATAGCAAAATACCACATTCTCTAATAGACTGTTAAAAAAAAATACAGCATTCCACATGCCCCATTGTCGGCTCATGCTGGTGGATCTATACATAACCTAAAAAGGACTGGGAGTCAAGCCCGTTATTATGGACTGTGTTTTTCTGTTATATGCTGAAGCAAGCTATTCTGTTCTGTTAAACTGTTTTTGGAAAGAAATAAAACAGTTACCCGGACTGTTACTGAAGTTGCCATTTGAGCTGATCCCTTTAAGCGCGTTAAAAAAAATGTGCGTGTGTTCGTGAAAAAAAGCAAGTCTGAAAAAACCCATTGATTACAATGGGTCAGAGTGCAATGCAAGTTCTGCTCATCTAAAGCATGCCCAGAACATGCACGTGAAAATGCAAGTGTGAAAGGGGCCTGATGAAGCGGTTTGGATCCACTCAACACTACCTATGAATAAAGAAACATCCCTTTTGAAGTATCTTCCAAGGCCTGCTGTATGCAACTATGGTTGTTGGACATCTGCTAGCCATTGTTTCCAAGACCCTGTGTGAGCCTGCCACCTTCAGAGCAAGTCCTACTCATGCCTGAGTTTACAGTTTGGGTCGTATTTTCTCCTATAATCAGCGGGTGAGTGGATCTCGCTTCCGATGACACAAGGGTTGCAAACAATGGTTCACGGGTCCTTTTGTGTGGTCTGTGAAAAGCTCACATTCATATGCAGTTAGACTAACTTTGTATAAATAGCATTAAGAGGCTATAGAGCTTTTTTCTTTTCTATTTATGCAGATTTGGAACCACTATGAGAACTAAACAAAACAAAAATCAGAATAGAAAATATAATAATGGCGTGACCGGAACACAGTACCTTGCATTGTTTGCAGCAAAGGCCACTCTTTTAGCTAGGGCATAAAGTGAATAAATAAAATTAATAACAGCTCTTTCTCCACGAGCCCTTGTACTGAATAGATAGTAGTAGATGATATCATGATTTTTCTTGACTTGATTTTTCTCAAGTTAAACAAACACAAAAGGAGAGTTGAGCCACCCATTGTTTTCTTTATTCTGAAAACTGGAAAAATCAATTAACCTGAAGCTAGATCGACTTAGGAATCTCATGGAGTTGATAGACAGACTAGCAGTGCTGTCTGCCTGTTTTCCTCCTGCCGGCACTCTGGCCTCCTAGTAGATCAGTCACAACCGAAAGTCACAACTATAGTAAATCTGTTGGGTCAGGCACTCATGCCCCTCCCTGCCCGTTCCGCTCCGTGACATACCCAAAGTGGCAATCGGGTTGAGGAAGCCAAGAAAATGGTGGGGAGTGGGAAATTCATGTACCAGTATATCAAATAACATATTGTTATGATTTCTCACCATTTAATATTTATTACCTGGAACTTTTATGTATTTTTCTCATAGGAGAAGATGACGATGATGATGAATGTGGAGAAGAAAAACTGCCTTCTTGTTTTGACTACGTGATGCATTTCCTGACAGTCTTCTGGAAAGTTCTTTTTGCCTTTGTCCCACCAACTGAGTATTGGAATGGCTGGGCCTGTTTCATTGTGTCCATTACAATGATTGGTCTCCTTACAGCGTTCATTGGAGATTTAGCTTCCCACTTTGGTTGTACAATCGGCTTGAAGGATTCTGTCACTGCCGTTGTTTTTGTGGCTCTGGGAACATCAGTACCTGGTACGTGAATCTTGGGTTTTATTAATTGAATTTCATTTCTTGAATGTCTTTTGGATAAATGTGTAGTGTAGTGTATGATTCTTATTATTTTATAGAACTTGACCTTTTCACAAAATGTATTATCGATGCTAGTAATAAAGGAGCAGCCATGAAAACCTCCTATTCACGGACAAACATTACTGTCAGCATTAAAAGATACAATGGAATAAGTATCTACCTATTGAAAGTGGAAATGAAGAATAAATGATTAAGGCTACATTAGAATTATGTATTGGGATAACATCAGGTTGTGAATTATAAATTGACTGCCTGAAAATTGTGACTTTTTGGGCTACATTTTTATATAAATTGGTGTAATAGGTAGTTGAACAAGGGGGTTCAGGGTGGAGATGACTTGGTTAGCCATTTTTACTTTAACCTGTTCCAAAAACCGCAGGTTATAGCTGAAATCTATGCCAACTTGAACCTTGAATAGATTTTAATTCCAGCGCAAGTTACGGCCAAATTTACTTTAATACGACTCAAACACACATCCCTATAAAAAGACCTGTGTTATAGGGCATTATAATATAGAATCTATAAACTGTTATATGCCCACAATAGAGACACACAATAGTTTCCACTTATGGATGCATACAGAATCTGTGTTACAGTAAAATTGTGTCTTGATTTATCACACTCTGCTGGCAATGACGTGATGAGGAGTATTGCTGTTACACCATATAAAGTCCTCATTTGAAGCTTGGACTTAGCATATGACCATTTAAATATTTTTACATTATTTAACCATTTAAATTTTATTAAGGAAGTGTATTAATAGGGGGTTGAGGAAATCGTCCACCAAAGTCAAGTGTAATAAACCAGGGACTAGAGATGAGCGGATTGAAAAGTGCACCTTGTGCTACCTAGACATATTGCTGGATTGGCAGTCAAAAATTGGTCAGATGGCCAGAGATGTCCCCTGTCCAATTACATCCATAGCTAGTTGGCTAGGGTCATCAATTTGCCGTTTCACTTTTTGGCCGTATTATTGTAAAAGTTGACTTTAGAAGGAAGGAGGCCATGGATAACAAATATGAGAAGATTATCACAAATTCCTATTGCTTTTGAAAGGTCAAATAAAATAACCTTTTTGATATTGTGATACCTTTTAATGGCTAAGTGAAATATAAGATGTTACAAGCAAGCTTTCGGGACAGCTACAGTCCCTTCATCAGGCATGGTATAACAGGATTACTGAAGTGACACAGATGTGACACTTATACACAATGAACAGAGAAGTGATGCAAAAAATGTAAACAAAAAGACAGTGGCGATAACAAAGTGGAGACAACAGGTCCGCAATGAGATGACTTGGGCAGTATGATGGTATATTGCCTCCAAGTAAAAGACTTTGGAGTCTCTGATGACCCACTATCTCAGGATAACATTTGTTAGAGGTTGTAGTGGGTCATGAATCCCTTTGATAAATTGAGTCCTGTGTGGATGGTGTCAAAAGGGGTAATACATTTGTATTCCCAAATTCGTCTCTCATTTTATAAGCGGAAATTGCCCTTTTATGACTTTCATATCTAGGGTATTATGACCAGGACTGCAGAAGTGTTTGGCCACAGGTAGATGTTTCTGCTCATCTTTTATTGTGTGGTGATGAGACTTTATCCGGGCTTTAAATTTTTGTCCTGTCTCTAAAACATGAAGGCCGCCCACAGGACATTTTGTGCACACAATCGGGTAGACCACATTAGAAGTGGAACATGAAAATGTCCCCGGGATGTTATATTCCTGCTGTGTGTTGGGGATCTGTATTCTGACTGTGGAAAAATTATTTTTTATGTTGATGGAAGGGAGCTCCGGATCATAATATTCCTCAGGTTTGGGGGTTTACCACAATCACGGTGCCTGGATGTATGAGTAACAGTCCCTGGTTTATAATCCCTGATTTTTATAGATTTTGTAGATTTCTATTAATAGTTGTAGTAAATGAGCGTGCTCCGCACTGTATGCAGGCAGCTGTTAGTAATATTTGGGGTCAAAGTTAAAAGGCTCCTTTTAATGCCTCATAGCCCTAGTTTTTTCATGGAATTACTCCAATGGTACAACTATAGGCATAGCTTATGCCTGAGGAGTCACTGACCATCTTGATACAAAAGTAGACAAAACAAAGTGTTGTTGACATCATGATAGCTG
Organism: Engystomops pustulosus; assembly: GCA_019512145.1. Classification (NCBI taxonomy): domain Eukaryota; kingdom Metazoa; phylum Chordata; class Amphibia; order Anura; family Leptodactylidae; genus Engystomops; species Engystomops pustulosus. The sequence goes on along the minus strand of WNYA01000963.1, from coordinate 93,487 downwards.
CTCAATGATGTAATGAGAATTTAAGTAAATGGAGCTAAGGGTTAACATTGGAGGTTGCATATATTTATATATAAATGTGTGGCTGAGTAAAGCAGTATACTTGGCTAAGCAATTAGAATACAACATAAAACATGAAATAAAATCTGTAGTATCTGCTGGTCAGCAGGGAGGAAGCGGCACTATTCTCCGGCGGCAGAGGCTGGGACTGTTATCCTGAGACAAAATCATAGAAGTAAAATCCTTCCTAATAAGAGGTGATAAACTGTACAACAAAAAAGACCTGAATCTGCAAAATTCAATGTTCATGTTAAATGTCAATTCACCATCTAGGACTTTTAATGCTTTTTTTCTATTTCATTTTTTAAATCGGTTTGTAGGAAAAATATTATTGTGTCCAAGGACATAAAACATGCATCTGTTTTTATCATCAGCTCCGTGTTCGTCTGGAGATTGAATTTTCCCCATCCGATAAATTATTCACAGCACTGATTTAACGTTATAAACATCTTAATAGACTTCGTCTTAAAGCAATTTTTCAGTTGCCAAACAATGGCGAGAACTTCAGCGGTTCACAGGTTCTCATCATAGATATGGCTCAGTCATGAGTAATTCATGGCTTTGTTACTCTTCTATGTATATGAAATGTATATAATGTGAACTCTGGGGGTTCATTATCTGTGTGTATCAAGGTAGTCACCTGTTCTTGTAATGTCATTATCATGAATGTACTGTGTAGATTTTTTCAGTGCATAGTACATGGGCTGTCAGGGGAAATACTTCTTGTATAGTGCAGCATGCCATTGTATAATTTACTTTTATCCAGCTGGAAAATGTAAATGGCACACGGCTAACCCATGACTGTGGGTGCAGTGTGTAATCGACTTCTTAAAGATATTGGCCACTAATCTGAAAGTTTAACATACTGGGGCAGATTTATCAAGCTGTCTGAAAGTCAGAATATTTCTAGTTGCCCATGGCAACCAATCACAGGTAAGCTTTCATTTTACCAGTGCTCATGAATATTTTAAAGGGGAGATGTGATTGGTTGCCATGGGCAACTAGAAATATTCTGACTTTCAGACAGCTTGATAAATCTGCCTCGATATGTTTAAGACCCATTTAGTGTTTACCCTGTTGAAATTTTGGGTTTTCTGCCAGGAACAGCAGGTCATTTGACCCCTGGTAAGCGGGACTCCAGACTTCCTGTGATGTCCTGTGTCCTGCTGGCTTCTGGCAGATGTAGGAGACTGCACAGTCATTGGGGGTCATTTACGAAGGGCCCGATTCGCGTTTTCCCGATGTGTTACCCAAATATTTCCGATTTGCGCCGATTTCCCCGGGATTTTGGCGCACGCGATCGGATTGTGGCGCATCGGCGCCGGCATGCACGCAACGGAAATCGGGGGGGCCGGGCCGAACGAAAACCCGACGGATTCATAAAAACCGCAGCATTTTTTAAAAAAATGTGTCGCGAAAATTGCACTTACCTTCACTCAGCCCGGCTCGGTGTATTCCAGTGCGTTCCGATGCTCTTCAGCGCAGCAGCGCCACCTGGTGGACGTTGGAGGAACTGCCTTAATAAATCCCGGCCGGACCCGAATCCAGCGCAGAGAAAGCGCCGGTGGATTGCGAATGGACTAGGTAAGTAAATCTGCCCCATTGTCTTCTGCATGGCTCTTTCCATTCCCTGGAGGCCAACAGGATGTAATACACTTCAGGGCCACACTATTAGGGACTCATACTTACTCTATTAAAGTTTGGGTTTAGTGGCCAAGCCCTTTAAAATCTATGGTCATCAACAAACATAAAGAAATAGTGTAGGAAAACACAAAAAACTTAGTAATACACTAAGTCTTCATATGTTATCTTTGGATCTTTTCCCTCCTTACCTCTTTATCTACTTGTTTACACAGAAATTTTTGCTGAATTCCATCTTTCTAGAAAGATAGACAGAAGCTCATGAAGGCTTCACATTACATAAATCTGCTCAGTGAGTTACAAAACCTGGATTTCCCCTACCACTACAGAGAAGATTACAAATGATACAGATTGTTTCAAGTCACCGGGGCATTGGAGTCCCTGCTATCAACATCATTATCTCCTCTCTGCTCTTATAGTTTTCCCTCCATTATTCCCCCCCCCCCCCCTCCTGCAGATGAGCTGAAAGCAATTTCCTTGGAGCACTGGGTCAGCTTATGGCTGCATGAGGTAAGAAGGGAGGAGGGCTAGCCGAGCAGAGATCAGATAATGATGATGATTTCAACCTTGTAACATGACTCGAAACAGTCTGCTGGCAGGAAGCCAGGTAAAGTTTTATATACTAATAAAAGTCTGCGGGAGCAGCTGTGTTAATGATAAAAGCAGAATGAGAATTAGTATTAAAAAGGCTATGGGAACCTCTAATTGGGTGAATATGTATGATGATGATGACACTTTACCTTTGAGGAATAACCTTTCCTTTTGAATGGTTGCACAATGTTAGGGACACTGTAATACATACAAGTGCAACTGATAAATGGGTGTTTGGATAAGAACATGTCTAAAATGTCTGGAGTACTAGAAAGGATAGAAAGGATATTTCATACTGTAGCTGGTAGTTAGTGGGGTAAAACCTGGTGACAGTGCCCCTTTAAATGAAAGCTCCTTAAGGGAGAGTGTCGGACATAACACTTTAGGACAGTGCCTATGTATTTTTGATGCATATCAAAAGTTATTCCAGCCTGAAAGAGTAATATAAGACCTCATGTTGGAAGCTAGTATATAGAGGGAGTGGATAGATGATTATCTCACCAGATACTTAGTGGCTGAATAAGTCTAATCTTCCTATATTGCTGGGCAGTGGGTCTTAGTGTAGGATATTTGGTTAATCACCGTCTTCACACGGTTTATAATCAGGGATACACAGCTTAGTGGAAGATATTCAGGGAATCTCTTCTTTATATGTTTGCCGTATTATGGAAAGCTTATGTCATGTGTAACATCTGTAGAACGCACATTAATATAGCAGATACAGTGGAAAAATGACATATACAGTTGGTACAGAAAGTATTCAGGCCCCTTTAAATTTTCACTCTTTGTTTCATTTCAGCCAATTGGTAACATCAAAAAAGTTCTTTTTCTACTCATTAATCTACACTCTGCACCCCATCTACACATAAAAACTGAAATCACATGTCATAAGTATTCAGATCCTTTTGCTCTGACCCACATATTTAACTAACTTGCTGTCCATTTCCTTCTGATCCTCCATGAGGTGGTTCTATTCCTTTATTACAGCTGTGTTTAATTAAACTGATTGGACTTGAATAGGAAAGGCACACACCTGTCTATATAAGACCTCACAGCTGACTGTGTATGTCAGAGCACATGAGAATCATGAGGTCTAAGTAACTGCCCAAAAAGACAGAATTGTGGCAAGGCACAGATCTGGCCAAGGTTACAAAAGAATTTCTGCAGCACTAAGAGCACAGTGCTCCATAATGCATAAATAGAAGATGTTTGGGATGACCACAACTCTTCCTTGACCTGGCCAAGGTGGGTATAGAAGTATATCAAGATTCATGTGGCTGAGATCCATAGATGCATTAGGGAGATGGGAGAAAGTTCCACAATTGAAGGAAAGATGAATGCGTTCAAGTAGAGAGATATCTTGGATGAAAACCTCTTCCAAAGTGCTCTAGACCTCACACTGGGCCAACAAGACCATGACCATAAGCACACAGCTTACCACTTGGCTGCAATAAAACAAACAGTGAAAAATTTAAAGGTGTCTAAATACCTTCCGTACACATAGTAATATAAGCATTTTATTCTCCACACCCCCTGTACCTTCATGGAACTTTGTTTAATAACTTTATATTGCTTGTTTGAAACTCGCCCATGCAGACACAAAGTCAAATGAAGGTTATATGGATGAATGCTTCCATGTCTCCTTGTATTATAAAATACTTTATCATTAAGACAGGTAGAGAACAGCCTATCCTTTCTGTCATTCCTCCCCTGTCTCACACTTATATTTCTTAGCTTTATTCCTGTTCTCCCCAGTACAGAGGTAAGGTCTTCTATCCTATTTTAGAATAAGCATTGCTTTGTGTATGTAAGATTAGGCGTGCTTGCCGTGCCTCATGTAAATTACTATTCTTTTGTATTGTTAGTATATTCTACTTAGGTGGAAGCCAGTGAAATTGCTTCTTTTTGATCACTTACATTCTGCATTTCTTGCATCACTGGGCTCAGTCATCTACATGCAAATAAGGAAGGTGATCATCAGAAGACTTAACAAAGTCCTTTTCTAGCATTACTTGTCTTATGAAATAGTCTGATTCCCTTTATGGAAATATTATAACCATTGAACTGTATTTATGTCTTCATATTTTGCATCTGTAGGTCAGTCTACCTTTTCTTCAGGGATGACCCTAGGGAACGTGACCTTCTCATGTCCTGTAAAGTTACAGTACATTGCCATGTTATTAGCCAGCCTGACAAGCTGCTTCCCTTGACTACAACTGAGAACATATATTTAGAAAGTAATAGGAAAGGCCATATTGTTCACTGACTGCCGTGGACTGGAAATTGATAGAAAAATAGCAATTTAAAGGGGTTGTCCCAAGTGTTTTAGTTATTCACAGGATAGGGGATTACTAGCTTATTGGAGAGGTTCTGACTGCTGGGATCTCCACTGATCACGAGGACAGGGCCCCCAGCTCTCCAGAAACTGTGAGCAGCAGGACAAGCATGTGTCACTCCATTCACTCTCTATGGCACCTATTGTAGAAATCCTATCCTGTGCTCAGCTATTTCCTTCATCCCTATACTATTGATGACACATGCACATACTGCCAATTCCTTGATGAGCTGGGAGTCCCATTCTTGTGAACACTGTAAGTCCCAGCACCAATCAGTTATTTATCCCCTACCCTGTGGATAGTGGTTAACTTAAATTCTTGAAACCACCCATTTTAAAGTTTAATTTTGTGGTTTTGCCATAGTTTGTGTGCAGAGCTGCGAATTAGGTTACCTTGTTGTAGTTCTATATAAATCATTAAACACTGTGATGTTTCTTCTATGAAGAAAAGAACAAAATGTAGCAATGTAAGAAGTAGAACAATGTAGAAGTTGGTCACAAAATTTAGAATTGGCAGAATATATCACAATTGTATGATAGATGCCTGTCCCAATGCTTGGACTTCAAGAGGTCAGGCTGAATGGAGAGTTGGCCACACATGCACAACCTCTCTCCATTCCAGTTTATGAGAATTCCTGTAGATCGGCTGAATGGATTGTAGCTGTGCACGTATGGCCAAATCTACATTCAACCTGGCTGCAGGAAGGCTGTCAACAAACCTGTTTCGAGGTGTCCATTATTTCTTAGGCTAATAATACTGGACAGCAAATAGAAAGGGAAACACATCTCCATGTAGTTGAAGTCTCTCTGAAGGTATATGTGTTTTTACAAATTTCCCTTGTAGTGACACTGTAAAGCAAATTAAGTATCACAGGCCAAATATTAAAGATGGACCAGTAGACCACCTTCTTCTTAGGCAATACATCCACCATAGCCTGACAGATGAAGTTTCTTTGTATTGTTTGACTTTTAGTTTCTATTTCTTCTACATAATATTTAATTTCAGCAACTCCAAGAGGACATGCTCAAACCAAAAATGTTAAAGTGTTCACAAATTGCCTACAGGGTAGACTATAAGAAAACTGATAGCATGAGCTAGTTATAGAAATCTATTCTCTCACTCAACAGTAATTCCTCTAGCACAATAGATTAACGAAGACTTAGATGTTTTTAGCTGTTCATTGGCTCCACACAACCCCTTAAACGAAGGTTTGGAAAGCCATTTTCCACAGATTATAACTCAATTCACATGACAGTAAAAATTTTTTACTGGAACTAACAAATTGGGTGGTTCTTATTCAAACGTGGCAGCCGCCAGTGTGACTTAATAAGTTGGCAGCTCAACTTTGAGGCAGCCAGGAAATACCAATTTCTATGAGACATCTTTATATGTATGCTTCTAGCTCGAAAGTCTGTTAAGGAGTATCAATCCATAAAAAACACTAAAATGACATTTTAAAGCCAAGACACAGAGTCTGCTAGCATTTAAGCCAGCTGGATCCCCAAAGAGTTAATTATCTCTGAGAGAAAGCATATCATACTGTATATCAGCAACTGTGCATATGTTACGCACTACAAAAATGCGCCAACGCGGTCAAATGGCTTTGACATCCGAAGCTAAAATTTATGAGATTAAGACCAGAGTCTGCTGTCTGTGATTCTGCACAGAAGTTTTCATTGACTCTCCACTATATAAGGCCTGGGATTAGTATGTAAAGTGGTACGCTTATTCAACTTGTTATTTATTACGTGAAAATCACATTTTGTAAGGTTTTGTTGTATCACCAGCATAAATACTGCGTTGATAAGGAGATGTATGATCATACAATATATCCTAAGATTCGATACAAGCCATTTATTAGTTATGAAATTATCCCTCACATGTCCTACAAACCTCTGTCAAAATAAAAACAGATTTGTAGAGTCCATTATGAACTAGGGAGTTGCTCAAAGTAGTGATTTTCCAGGATTTTCACAATCATGACTTCTGCTTAGGATACAAATATCAATAATACTTCATAGATTGTGTTGTCAAAGCCACATCCGCTGATATCAGCTATTTAATTGGGATACCAACCATCAGACCCAGACTGATCTGCAATGTATTAACTAGCCTAAGAATGAGTCACCAATAGCAAATTCTGGACCCTTACTCAAAGGAGTCCTCTGCTATGGACTTCCCTTTTTTTCCAGAATAAAGAGTGGCTCCATCTTTATTAGACCCCCGACCATGTATTACACAGTTGGTATACAAAATGCATAGGTCTCGTTTGGAGCTCAAGCCCTAATGTCTGTGGCTTCCCAATTGATCCTACTATGAATTATACTATTGATATTAAGGTTTCTTCATGATCACATAACAGGTACTTGGCAGTATGTCCCAGTATGACCAGGATCATGCAACTTAAATTTAACATTTTAGACAATAATAATAAAATGTTCCTATTCAGCAACGTTAATTTTCCAATATTTTTTTCATACAGGATAGTTCCAGAATTTTTTTTATGCCACAATTATTCATGTGGCAGAAGTGTAAGATTAGGTAACTTTTTGTTTTATCATTGAACTTTAGATGTATGTGCCAATGCCTTTCAACTGCTTGCTATGATCAGACCTCACCATCACGTGCTAGTGTGCATAGTGCTGCCCAGTAACTGCCATCATGTTTTGACTTTAGTCAGTGTGAACTGAGGTCATGAAATACAGAAGTGAATACAGATTTATTGTGCTGCTGCTACGCGGCCAGGAATTTAGAGAATAGAGCACTAAAGCAAATAGACACATTTTAAGCTGCAATATACAATTAGTAACAAAATTATTATAATTTTTTTGTAATATCAGCCTTACTGCATATAAAAAATGAGAGATTTTAGTTATTTGGTTATTTTTATGATTTACATTTTCAGCTGATTCAATATAAATTAATATTTGAATACGTGCTATTAAATGAGGCTGCAGCCAAGCAGCAATTTGTCCTACGCATATAAGCTGCATAGAAAATATGTCCCAGAACATCACCTATTGTCTTTCTCTATAAACATATATTTTTAAACTTTTAGGTCTTTTGCTCTACATTTGCCATGTTTGAAAATCTTGGCCAGGAACAAGGTACTTTAGTACAGGAACTCTGTGCCCCAAAAGATTAACTCTAACTTGAGATATAGGTGAAATTTGCCTAAACTTTCAAAATTTCTGGCACGAGTGGGTTAGAGAATTAAGATTATCCCATAAAGTGCTGATCCTAATATATTGGTAAAAGAAATACAGCATTGTAGGCTGAAAAATACCCTATTTCACTAAATTGGGTCCTTTGAATATGTTGTTCAAGCAGATTTTAATGACACACAAGTTACTTGCCTTCCCATTACATCTACATTCCTTTAAAAAAGACCCCTTGACACCCTAAAAACGTAGACCAATGTTTCCATCTCTTGTGACTCTAAGAGTGTGCAGTACCCTCCTAAACCAGCCAGCTGTGATTCAGAGCAAAATCCTGAAGCTTTGATTGTTAGAGTTGTAGTTGCAGTGCATACTTGAAAAGAATAAATAAGTGGAACGGGTTTTATCAGGAGTATACAATAAACCGAAGTTTCCACTGGTATCACTTGCAAATACAAGGGACAACTACGTTTAGATCTAGGCTATTGACTTTTGCCCTGAAAACTAAAATAACGGATAAGTGGAAATATTGGATGGAAGTTGCAGCACTATTTTTTGTGTCTCGGAAGCTTAATTGAAGTGTTGCAAACAGAAACTAATGGTAGTCATTAAAAGACCATTGAAATCAATAGACATTCTAACGGTTTTCTTAGACTTCCACTAATATCGTTTAAGTAACAGGAGTTAGAAACAGAGTCTAACCTGAGATGTGAACTGGCCTGATTTATAAGCTACCTCTATGTTGTTCAGGGACCAGCTTGAGTCATTTAAAAAAATATGCTGGGGACTGCATAAATTAAAACAACAAACTCAGATCATCTTTTAGACGTCCTCCGATTGTGCATCAAAAAGCCGGTCTCGAGGGGGCGTGCCCGGAAGCCGATGTGAGCGGACACTCAGCTAGCGAGCTCCGCATCACCAGGGCTGCATAAGCCGAAAATAAGCGGACCCGACTCACCTCGACATGGGAAACCGGAGGGGACCGTCGGCGGGAAGGTCGAGGAGCGATGAGAGGCCGCCGCCAACCCTGCCAGCGGCGGACTTTCTTTAAAAAGAGGAGCGTGGAAGTGCCGGCGGGGAACAGCAAGATGGCGCCGGCCCGAGCCTGCCACGAGGCGCCTCTTCCGGCACTGCGACACAGTGCGCACAGGGAGCCGGAGAGCCCGTGTGAAGGGCTTGAGCTCTTATCTCGGCACCGGAGTGCAGAAAGTAAGGTGGGGGAAGAACCTAGCTCCCTCAGTGGACCTGAAGAGAGGCCAGAGATAGCTCCCCGACACCCTAGCTACATATGTAGCCAACAGAAGCCCTCCCCTCCACAGCCTGGCTCCCCAGCTACTACATTAACCCCTCCAACACCGGGGTACCAGCTCCCTTTGAGTGAAGGAGACAGCCATTCACCAGCCCCTGACCTGGGACCACAAATCTTGCACCCCTCACTGCCTCCCTCCCCTGCCCTACAGCACACATTGTGTTCTCCAGATGTCTTAACCAGTCAAAAGCTGGAAATATCATACGCTGCTGCACTGCGAAACAGCACACTTTATGCCACTCAAGCTCAATTACGCTCTCCAGCTGGAGATGGGTGTATACAGCAAGCACAGGAATCCCTGACCTCTCCACCGGCCTCCCCACATCTGTATTCTTCGATCCCTTCACAAATCTCTCCTCCCTTGCATGACCCGCTATGGCTCTATATCCAACAAATGCCCACCAAGCAAGACTTCAGGGAGCTGATAGAGGAAGTGAAGGAAACTTGCCGGCAAGAAATTGCAACAGTCCATAAAGAAGTTCAACAAGTGGCGCAGAGAGTGGATATACTTGAAGACGACCACAATCTGGCCAGAACAGCAGTTTCCACTCTACAACAGCAGGTTTCAACGCAAGACTCCATTATTAGAGACCTGAGAAGGCACGTAGAAGATCTAGATAATAGGGGTCGTCGACACAACATTAGAATCCGTGGTATTCCAGAACAACAGGGGGAGGAGAATGTTCAAGGCTACCTACAGAACCTTTTCAACACTATCCTTGATAGACCGCTAGACACCCCCATTAAGATGGACAGAGCTCACACGGCACTGCGCCCTAAGACGGCAGGTCCTCCCCGAGATGTTATTTGCCATGTGAATGACTTCATGTTAAAAGAGGAGATAATGAAGCGGTCTCGCTTGATGAAATCCATTTTTTTGGGGGGGGCTAAGCTCCAACTATACCAAGATCTCTCCTGGATTACTCTGCAACAACGCAGAGCCCTGAAACCGCTCTTAGACCTCCTAAGAGAACAAGGCATACCTTACCGCTGGGGTTTCCCATTTAGCCTGACGGCAAGAAAAGACGGTCACTCAGCCGTCCTGCGATACCCAGAAGATCTTAAAAATTTCTGTGACACCTTCCAGCTCACCCTCCCGGATCTCCCGGACTGGCCTCAACATCCATCCTCAGTGGATCTACCTCCTACCTGGCAACAAGTCCGACCGTCAAAGAAGAGACAGAGGGCCTTGGACACTGGAAGTAGACAGTCCAATGGACGATAAGTATCGACAAAATATAGCCATTCTCCTTCTGATGTATATTGATATATGATCGGGTTTATCTTAATCCTTATATGTTAAATTTAATCGGCCCTACCTCTCTAACTGTTGTACCTGTAGTCCTTACTAATGCATAGGTTTACTACCATAGAGGTTACCATAGCTTAACTACATGTCGGTGTCCTGCATAAGGGCTCAGGGATGCGGGTTCATCCAGATGTTTCTGTTCCGTTATCCATTGTTTTATTCCGGAGTACGTTTTTCTTCCCCAAGGGTAAATCTTCCCAAAGAGGTTTGCTCCCGGTAACTGACAATGTCAGCCCCGGAGAAATGCGGGACTATACTTCGGAAGATTTACGGCGAGACCTGCCCTAGGCTACCCTCGCTTTTGCAAGTGTTTTATGTTAATGTCGTTTTATTCTTGTTTTTGGTTTTATTTCATGTGTTGGTCCATGAGTCTCTATACAAGTTGTCTTCCGATCCACCCAACCGTGTGACGGAAACAGAACCCGGCCGAGCTCCCCCGGGAGGCTCTAAGGCCGTGATCCCGTCACCTATAAAAACTTTCCATATAGCTGACAGACTAACTTACACAGATTATGGTTAAAATACTTTCCCTAAACACTAAAGGTCTCAATTCAGATGTGAAAAGGCGGCTTCTTCTGAAAGAATTACGCCAGGCCAAAGCAGACATAGTGTTCCTCCAAGAAACGCATTTCACATCCACAAGCTCCTTTCACTTTGCCAACCACTGGTATCCCGTGTCTTTCCTGGCTAATGCTCCCACTAAGAAGGCAGGGGTAGCTATTCTTATTTCTAGACATTGCCCATTTCAGTTAACGGAAACCGTAGCAGATCCCCACGGCAGATATATTATAATTAAGGGTTCACTCATGAACATTCACATGACACTGTGTAATATTTATGCTCCAAATTCCAGCCAACTCCCCTTCCTCAATAAGGTCCTTTCTGGATTAGCATCTGATCAACACGAACTTTTATTAGTGGGTGGTGACTTTAATGTGGTGTTCTCGGACAGTGTAGACCGCCTAGCAGTCTCGGCCCGCCCGACATCTCAGGGGACGAAAACGTTAGCTACAGGGTTCCGTCGTTTGATCCGTAAGTGCTCACTGTATGACCTATGGAGAGTGAATAACCCGACGGCCAGGAACTTTACATTCTACTCCCCCCCACATAGGACTCACACGCGAATAGACTATTTTTTTGGCAACTATCCGACGTTACGAGCCCTAGGGGATGCTGAAATTGGCCAAATTACATGGTCAGACCATGCCCCGATCTTCCTGGACCTGAAGTTGGAAGATACCCCACTTAGATCTCCCCACTGGCGTCTTAATGAAACCCTCCTTTCTTCCCCACTCTCAAGAGAATCCCTGAGGACGGTTTTGATTAATTATTTTAAGGAAAACACCCCGACGGCCCCATCCGTCCCAATTCTTTGACTTAAATGTATATTATAACCTTCCATTATTAATAGCAAAAAAAAAAGACGCAGACCGCAGCGCTATTTATTTTCTGCTGTTTCTTACTGGAAGGGGAAACGGAATATGCAGAACACAAGTGTGAACTAAGCCTTGTTAAAATGAAGAGCAGGGGGGGCGTGCCCGGAAGCCGATGTGAGCGGACACTCAGCTAGCGAGCTCCGCATCACCAGGGCTGCATAAGCTGAAAATAAGCGGACCCGACTCACCTCGACATGGGAAACCGGAGGGGACCGTCGGCGGGAAGATCGAGGAGCGATGAGAGGCCGCCGGCCCGAGCCTGCCACGAGGCGCCACTTCCGGCACTGCGACACAGTGCGCACAGGGAGCCGGAGACCCCATGTGAAGGGCTTGAGCTCCTACCTCAGCACCGGAGTGCAGATGGTAAGGTGGGGGAAGAACCTAGCTCCCTTAGTGGACCTGGAGAGAGGCCAGAGGTAGCTCCCCGACACCCTAGCTACATATGTAGCCAACAGAAGCCCTCCCCTCCACAGCCTGGCTCCCCAGCTACTACATTAACCCCTCCAACACCGGGGTACCAGCTCCCTTTGAGTGAAGGAGACAGCCATTCACCAGCCCCAGACCTGGGACCACAAATCTTGCACCCCTCACTGCCTCCCTCCCCTGCCCTACAGCACACATTGGGGCAAATTTACTTACCCGGTCCATTCGCGTTCCAGCGGCGGCTTCTCCGCTCTGGATTCGGGTCCGGCCGGGATTTAATAAGGTAGTTCTTCCGCCGTCCACCAGGTGGCGCTGCTGCGCTGAAAGTAAACTCATCGCGCCGGAATGCACCGAGCTGGACCAGGTGAAGGTAAGCGGTCCTTATGCGACACATTTCGGTTTTTAAATGCGGCAGTTTTTCCGAATACGTCGGGTTTTCGTTCGGCCACGCCCCCCGATTTCCGTCGCGCGCATGCCAGCGCCGATGCGCCACAATCCGATCGCGTGCGCCAAAATCCCGGGGCAATTTAAGTACAAGCGGCGCAAAACGGAAATATTCGGGTAACACGTCGGGAAAACGCGAATCGGGCCCTTAATAAATGACCCCCAATGTGTTCTCCAGATGTCTTAACTAGTCAAAAGCTGGAAATATCATATGCTGCTGCACTGCGAAACAGCACACTTTATGCCACTCAAGCTCAATTACGCTCTCCAGCTGGAGATGGGTGTATACAGCAAGCACAGGAATCCCTGACCTCTCCACCGGCCTCCCCACATCTGTATTCTTCGATCCCTTCACAAATCTCTCCTCCCTTGCATGACCCGCTATGGCTCTATATCCAACAAATGCCCACCAAGCAAGATTTCAGGGAGCTGATAGAGGAAGTGAAGGAAACTTGCCGGCAAGAAATTGCAACAGTCCATAAAGAAGTTCAACAAGTGGCGCAGAGAGTGGATATACTTGAAGACGACCACAATCTGGCCAGAACAGCGGTTTCCACTCTACAACAGCAGGTTTCAACGCAAGACTCCATTATTAGAGATCTGAGAAGGCACGTAGAAGATCTAGATAATAGGGGTCGTCGACACAACATTAGAATCCGTGGCATTCCAGAACAACAGGGGGAGGAGAATGTTCAAGGCTACCTACAGCACCTTTTCAACACTATCCTTGATAGACCGCTAGACACCCCCATTAAGATGGACAGAGCTCACAGGGCACTGCGCCCTAAGACGGCAGGTCCTCCCCGAGATGTTATTTGCCATGTGAATGACTTCATGTTAAAAGAGGAGATAATGAAGCGGTCTCGCTTGATGAAATCCATCTTTTTTTTGGGGGCTAAGCTCCAACTATACCAAGATCTCTCCTGGATTACGCTGCAACAACGCAGAGCCCTGAAACCGCTCTTGGACCTCCTAAGAGAACAAGGCATACCTTACCGCTGGGGTTTTCCATTTAGCCTGACGGCAAGAAAAGACGGTCACTCAGCCGTCCTGCGATACCCAGAAGATCTTAAAAATTTCTGTGACACCTTCCAGCTCACCCTCCCGGATCTCCCGGACTGGCCTCAACATCCATCCTCGGTGGATCTCCCTCCTACCTGGCAACAAGTCCGACCGTCAAAGAAGAGACAGAGGGCCTTGGACACTGGAAGTAGACAGTCCAATGGACGATAAGTATCGACAAAATATTGCCATTCTCCTTCTGATGTATATTGATATATGATCGGGTTTATCTTAATCCTTATAGGTTAAATTTAATTGGCTCTACCTCTCTAACTGTTGTACCTGTAGTCCTTACTAATGCATAGGTTTACTACCATAGAGGTTACCATAGCTTAACTACATGTCGGTGTCCTGCATAAGGGCTCAGGGATGCGGGTTCATCCAGATGTTTCTGTTCCGTTATCCATCGTTTTATTCCGGTGTACGTTTTTCTTCCCCAAGGGTAAATCTTCCCAAAGAGGTTTGCTCCCGGTAACTGACAATGTCAGCCCCGGAGAAATGCGGGACTATACTTCGGAAGATTTACGGCGAGATCTGCCCTAGGCTACCCTCGCTTTTGCAAGTGTTTTATGTTAATGTCGTTTTATTCTTGTTTTTGGTTTTATTTCATGTGTTGGTCCATGAGTCTCTATACAAGTTGTCTTCCGATCCACCCAACCGGGTGACGGAAACAGAACCCGGCCGAGCTCCCCCGGGAGGCTCTAAGGCCGTGATCCCGTCACCTATAAAAACTTTCCATATAGCTGACAGACTAACTTACACAGATTATGGTTAAAATACTTTCCCTAAACACTAAAGGTCTCAATTCAGATGTGAAAAGGCGGCTTCTTCTGAAAGAATTACGCCAGGCCAAAGCAGACATAGTGTTCCTCCTAGAAACGCATTTCACATCCACAAGCTCCTTTCACTTTGCCAACCACTGGTATCCCGTGTCTTTCCTGGCTAATGCTCCCACTAAGAAGGCAGGGGTAGCTATTCTTATTTCTAGACATTGCCCATTTCAGTTAACGGAAACCGTAGCAGATCCCCACGGCAGATATATTATAATTAAGGGTTCACTCATGAACATTCACATGACACTGTGTAATATTTATGCTCCAAATTCCAGCCAGCTCCCCTTCCTCAATAAGGTCCTTTCTGGATTAGCATCTGATCAACACGAACTTTTATTAGTGGGTGGTGACTTTAATGTGGTGTTCTCGGACAGTGTAGACCGTCTAGCAGTCTCGGCCCGCCCGACATCTCAGGGGACGAAAACGTTAGCTACAGGGTTCCGTCGTTTGATCCGTAAATGCCCACTGTATGACCTATGGAGAGTGAATAACCCGACGGCCAGGAACTTTACATTTTATTCCCCCCCACATAGGACTCACACGCGAATAGACTATTTTTTTGGCAACTATCCGACGTTACGAGCCCTAGGGGATGCTGAAATTGGCCAAATTACATGGTCAGACCATGCCCCGATCTTCCTGGACCTGAAGTTGGAAGATACCCCACTTAGATCTCCCCACTGGCGTCTTAATGAAACCCTCCTTTCTTCCCCACTCTCAAGAGAATCCCTGAGGACGGTTTTGATTAATTATTTTAAGGAAAACACCCCGACGGCCCCATCCGTCCCAATTCTATGGGAGGCCCATAAAACAGTTTTTAGAGGCGAGGCAATATCTATAGCCACTAAGATAAAAAGGGATAGATTACTTAATTATTCTAGATACAAACAGAATCTTAGACAGGCTGAAAGAGATCTAGCCACCTCCCCTACACCTTCCCTACTAAGACGAATCCAGGTCCTACGTTCTAAACTACGGGAGTTAGACCTTTTAGACGTGGAGCGCATGATTAAGTACTCTAAACGGAAATTTTACGAATTTGGTAATAAGGCTCACACACTACTGGCCAGGCAGCTTAGACATAAATCATCCTCCCAAGCCCCATTTGCCATAAGAGATAAAAAGGGTATTATGCATTATCATCCCTCCAAAATAGCTGAACTATTCCACACCTATTATTCTGCCCTTTACTCTCTAGACTCTCCTTCGCCATCTTCATCTCTAGAGCAAAACGCTACACTAGATCATTACCTGTCTCAATGCTCTCTTCCCCAGCTGTCGTCTGAGGCACTGACTCACCTGAATCAAGCCATCACGGCTGAGGAAATAGAAGATACAATAAAGAGTTTGCCCGGGGGTAAGGCCCCTGGCCCAGACGGGTTTACGTACCTTTATTATAAAACGTTCCTCCCTCTCTTGCTCCCTAATATGATTGAACTCTTCAATGGATTTCTCCAGGGTGGACCAGTCCCTCAGACGATGCTATCCTCACATATCACGGTAATCCCCAAACAAGGAAAGGACCCATCCGAGTGCTCTAGCTATAGGCCCATTAGCCTGCTCAATGCCGACCTCAAAATTTTCACCAAACTACTGGCTAATAGACTAGGCGATTGGCTCCCGAGTTTGGTGCATAAAGACCAAGTCGGATTTGTTAAATTTAGGCAAGCGGGGGACAACACACGTCGCACCATCGATTTAATAGATGTGGTCCAAAAAACAAAATCAGAGGCTCTGCTCCTTAGTCTGGACGCGGAAAAAGCCTTTGATCGGTTAAATTGGCAGTTCATGTTCAGGACCCTTGCTCGTTTCGGTTTTCGAGGACCATTCATAAAGGCGCTACAGGGTTTGTATACCTCCCCTACAGCACAAGTCATGCTTCCCCATGCCCATTCTCCTCCCTTGCCTATTCGAAACGGGACACGCCAGGGCTGCCCCTTATCCCCCTTGTTGTATGTCCTGAGTATTGAGCCCTTGGCAGCTCTTATTCGTAACTGCCCCGATATTAAAGGTATTCAAGTACGGGATAAGCAATTTAAAATTGCTTTGTTCGCAGACGATGTTTTGCTTACCATCACAGACCCCCTGATATCACTACCAAATTTGCACTCGATTATTACAGAATATAGTGTGATGTCAGGATATAAGATAAACCATGCAAAGTCCGAAGCCCTGCCTCTGAACTTGTCTGCCTCACTACTGCAGACCCTACAGGATAATTTTCATTACTCCTGGTGTAGCTCGACTCTTAGATACTTGGGGATAAAACTTACGCCATTAGTATCCTCCCTATATAAAGAAAATTTTCCCCCTTTAATCCAGGATGTTAGGAAACAACTCCAGAGCTGGCGCCCCTTATACTTATCCTTGCTAGGTAAAATAGCGGCGATTAAGATGTCTGTTCTGCCCAGGTTTCTCTACCTATTTGAGACCCTTCCAGTTCGAGTCCCAGTAGCTGCCTTACGCACAATCCAATCACTGTTTTTGGACTTCTTGTGGAACTCCAAGAGGCATAGAATTCCTAAAACAGTGCTGATAGCGCCTAAGTCTAGAGGTGGACTAGGTCTACCGGACATAACCTTGTACTACTATGCAACCCATCTACGCCATATTACCTCTTGGACTTCCCTGCCTGCCTTTAATAGGTGGACGGAGGTTGAGAAGCTTTGGTTAGCTCCAATACACCCTAGCGCCCTAATTTGGGGACCACCTATAGAGATTCCATCTAAATCTTTGCTGGCCCCAATGTCTTTTACTAGAGAGATATGGCGTAGATGTCGCATTAGATACTCCTTGGCCACATTGAAGTCACCTTTGACCCCCTTCCTTTATACGCCGAACCTACCTCAGAGCCTGGAGTCCGATTTCGTGGAAATCTGGAAACCCATGCAGGCCTTTCGCATTAAAGACGTTGCCCATCCGGTGTCAAAACAGCTACTTACCCTCTCAGACCTCTACGCGGCGTCTGACCAGTTTAGCCAAGTATCAGACTCCTACCCTCTAATTTACCGTTTTTGCTCCCAGACATTAGGCTCCACTACAGTACCACCCCTCACAGACTTTGAGAGGATTTGTCTTAGGAGCTCCTCCTCTAAGGGTTTGATTTCTGACATTTACGCCCTACTACTGACCCAGATGTACTTAGAACCAATTCAACATGCATATATGCAAAGGTGGGAGGACTGGCTGGGGAGACGGTTACCGGTTTCCATCTGGAAAGCCATATGGGACAAGGCCCCTAAAGGTTCCTTATCAGCATTGTACAAGGAGAACCAGTATAAAATCCTTATGCAGTGGTATCACACCCCAGCACTGCTTCATAAACTAAATCCACAAATACCAGATGTTTGTTGGAGGTGTGATGCACATGGAGCTTCCATGTTTCATATTTTCTGGGACTGCCCACGTATACAACCCTTCTGGAGCGAGGTCCAAAATGTGTTGGAAAAAACACTTGGAGTCGCACTTGAGAAAGAACCGGTCGCTTTCCTTTTGGGCCTCCCTCCTAATAATCTGGGCAAACTTCACTCTAAATTGTTTTTACATATACTTTGTGCCGCGAAGACCCTGATCTCTGCTTACTGGAAGCGAGTCGCTCCCCCTTCACAAATGGATCTATGTGCCCGCATACGTCATATGCGGACTTTGGAATCCATGACTGCGACCTTACAGGAAAGGTCTGATCACTTTCTCAAAGTCTGGTCCCCTTGGGATGTGATTGGTGACAACTTTCCCTATTAAACTATATCCTTAATTGCTTAGAGACTCATGGACATGTTAGGTTGAATTTTTTGTATAGTTGGACCCATGGAAAAGTTATTCTTTTTAAAACCTTCTTTCCTGAGGTCCTTGTTTATTTCTGTGCTATTTATGTTTGTAATATTGTTTGTAAATCTGATTAACAGGCACTACTCTAAGCGGCGGACTCTTGCTGTCCTATCACTGATCGCGATCTCTGAATGACGGCAAGACCCCCCTTCTTTCTTCTTCTTTTTTCAGAACTGATGTATCTGACATAAGATCCGTTAGTTTAATGCGTTTAGATGGGTCCTGCGCGACCCGGATGTGATTATTTGCCTTATACTTCTGGATATGTCTTTGTTCCCTCTATAATGAACATGTCTGTTTTTATTATTCTTGGTTTAATAATAAAAAGTAAGTTGGAAAAAAAGATTACTGTTCCTAGTAGACCAGGACTTACCTACAGGATGAGTCTTGCATAGGTGTGAAGTTTGAAACCCTGGAATATCAAGTTGGAGGCACTAAGAGACAAATTCACATCTCCATGCACTTAGAGGCCAGCTGAAGACCGGAGACAACAGAAACTACCTGTCTCAATGCTCTCTTCCCCAGCTGTCGTCTGAGGCACTGACTCACCTGAATCAAGCCATCACGGCTGAGGAAATAGAAGATACAATAAAGAGTTTGCCCGGGGGTAAGGCCCCTGGCCCAGACGGGTTTACGTACCTTTATTATAAAACGTTCCTCCCTCTCTTGCTCCCTAATATGATTGAACTCTTCAATGGATTTCTCCAGGGTGAACCAGTCCCTCAGACGATGCTATCCTCACATATCACGGTAATCCCCAAACAAGGAAAGGACCCATCCGAGTGCTCTAGCTATAGGCCCATTAGCCTGCTCAATGCCGACCTCAAAATTTTCACCAAACTACTGGCTAATAGACTAGGCGATTGGCTCCCGAGTTTGGTGCATAAAGACCAAGTCGGATTTGTTAAATTTAGGCAAGCGGGGGACAACACACGTCGCACCATCGATTTAATAGATGTGGTCCAAAAAACAAAATCAGAGGCTCTGCTCCTTAGTCTGGACGCGGAAAAAGCCTTTGATCGGTTAAATTGGCAGTTCATGTTCAGGACCCTTGCTCGTTTCGGTTTTCAAGGACCATTCATAAAGGCGCTACAGGGTTTGTATACCTCCCCTACGGCACAAGTCAGGCTTACCCATGCCCATTCTCCTCCCTTGCCTATTCGAAACGGGACACGCCAGGGCTGCCCCTTATCCCCCTTGTTGTATGTCCTGAGTATTGAGCCCTTGGCAGCTCTTATTCGTAACTGCCCCGATATTAAAGGTATTCAAGTACGGGATAAGCAATTTAAAATTGCTTTGTTCGCAGACGATGTTTTACTTACCATCACAGACCCCCTGATATCACTACCAAATTTGCACTCGATTATTACAGAATATAGTGTGATGTCAGGATATAAGATAAACCATGCAAAGTCCGAAGCCCTGCCTCTGAACTTGTCTGCCTCACTACTGCAGACCCTACAGGATAATTTTCAATACTCCTGGTGTAGCTCGTCTCTTAGATACTTGGGGATAAAACTTACGCCATTAGTATCCTCCCTATATAAAGAAAATTTTCCCCCTTTAATCCAGGATGTCAGGAAGCAACTCCAGAGCTGGCGCCCCTTATACTTATCCTTGCTAGGTAAAATAGCGGCGATTAAGATGTCTGTTCTGCCCAGGTTTCTCTACCTATTTGAGACCCTTCCAGTCCGAGTCCCAGTAGCTGCCTTACGCACAATCCAATCACTGTTTTTGGACTTCTTATGGAACTCCAAGAGGCATAGAATTCCTAAAACAGTGCTGGTAGCGCCAAAGTCTAGAGGTGGACTAGGTCTACCGGACATAACCTTGTACTACTATGCAACTCATCTACGCCATATTACCTCTTGGACCTCCCTGCCTGCCTTTAATAGGTGGACGGAGGTTGAGAAGCTTTGGATAGCTCCAATACACCCTAGCGCCCTAATTTGGGGACCACCTATAGAGATTCCATCTAAATCTTTGCTGGCCCCAATGTCTTTTACTAGAGAGATATGGCGTAGATGTCGCATTAGATACTCCTTGGCCACATTGAAGTCACCTTTGACCCCCTTCCTTTATACGCCGAACCTACCTCAGAGCCTGGAGTCCGATTTCGTGAAATTCTGGAAACCCATGCAGGCCTTTCGCATTAAAGACGTTGCCCATCCGGTGTCAAAACAGCTACTTACCCTCTCAGATCTCAGCGCGGCGTCTGACCAGTTTAGCCAAGCATCAGACTCCTACCCTCTAATTTACCGTTTTTGCTCCCAGACATTAGGCTCCACTACAGTACCACCCCTCACAGACTTTGAGAGGATTTGTCTTAGGAGCTCCTCCTCTAAGGGTTTGATTTCTGACATTTACGCCCTACTACTGACCCAGATGTACTTAGAACCAATTCAACATGCATATATGCAAAGGTGGGAGGACTGGCTGGGGAGACGGTTACCGGTTTCCATCTGGAAAGCCATATGGGACAAGGCCCCTAAAGGTTCCTTATCAGCATTGTACAAGGAGAACCAGTATAAAATCCTTATGCAGTGGTATCACACCCCAGCACTGCTTCATAAACTAAATCCACAAATACCAGATGTTTGTTGGAGGTGTGATGCACATGGAGCTTCCATGTTTCATATTTTCTGGGACTGCCCACGTATACAACCCTTCTGGAGCGAGGTCCAAAATGTGTTGGAAAAAACACTTGGAGTCGCACTTGAGAAAGAACCGGTCGCTTTCCTTTTGGGCCTCCCTCCTAATAATCTGGGCAAACTTCACTCTAAATTGTTTTTACATATACTTTGTGCCGCGAAGACCCTGATCTCTGCTTACTGGAAGCGAGTCGCTCCCCCTTCACAAATGGATCTATGTGCCCGCATACGTCATATGCGGACTTTGGAATCCATGACTGCGACCTTACAGGAAAGGTCTGATCACTTTCTCAAAGTCTGGTCCCCTTGGGATGTGATTGGTGACAACTTTCCCTATTAAACTATATCCTTAATTGCTTAGAGACTCATGGACATGTTAGGTTGAATTTTTTGTATAGTTGGACCCATGGAAAAGTTATTCTTTTTAAAACCTTCTTTCCTGAGGTCCTTGTTTATTTCTGTGCTATTTATGTTTGTAATATTGTTTGTAAATCTGATTAACAGGCACTACTCTAAGCGGCGGACTCTTGCTGTCCTATCACTGATCGCGATCTCTGAATGACGGCAAGACCCCCCTTCTTTCTTCTTCTTTTTTCAGAACTGATGTATCTGACATAAGATCCGTTAGTTTAATGCGTTTAGATGGGTCCTGCGCGACCCGGATGTGATTATTTGCCTTATACTTCTGGATATGTCTATGTTCCCTCTATAATGAACATGTCTGTTTTTATTATTCTTGGTTTAATAATAAAAAGTAAGTTGGAAAAAAAAAAAAAAAAAGCCGTCTCCCCTTATTTCCTTTTTGTAACAGAATGGAAGTGATGATGTCCGGCTCATCCTCACATCACCACTACAGTCAGTTGCAGGTTATTCGTGGTCACACAAGTGTTGTTTATGCCCATAATTCACAGTAGCAGTGCAGGCAAGATACAAATATTAAGATATAAACTAATGTAAATATAAGGATAATCCATTATAAAAAAAATACATATTGTTTCATGTCATACTTCCACTTAAAAAAATAGGGGGATACATACCGTATAACAGCTACAATAAAGTGCATGGACTGTTATATGGTGGTATTAGAAATGAATAATTCAGTGATGAAACATAAAAGGAAAGTCTTCATGTAAACTGCACCTTAACACAAATGACAAAGCATTAGTGATTCAAGGTAAATGCAGGAAGAACATAAAAGGCACATTCCCATCTAGTCTGGTTGAGTAACAAAAGAGCAAAATTTATAAAATGGTTGTTTTTATCATATGCATTTATTCCACATTGGTTGCAATTTAGAGCAAATAACTGGAAAATGCAGTGGACGGCAAGTGGATTAAATCAGGCGAAACAGCAGATGAGGCCGTCCTAAAGAAAATACATATTTCAGTCATGGTTATGTGCTGGAAAGCAGCGTGATGTCCATGAAGTAAACCTTACAAATTATACCGTTCCCTGTTCTGATAGCACCAAGATGAACCTGTAGGGAAGTCTATTATTAGGTCACAAGCAGCGTATAAACTCACGTTTCCCATACCAGGGAATACATGGTAGGCAATAATGTTCCATGTGGCATATTAGGCCTCGGGGTGTATTTCCATTTAGAAAATATGTATTGGTTTGTGAGTGAGGAGGAATTTCATGTATTATTTTTTATAATCTAAACATCATATGACTGAAAATGAAATAAAGAATATTTTCTGTGCATTACCATAATTAATTTCACAATACACAAAATGATGGTTTAGTCATCACACATGTTGGCATTTATGGATAATATTTTCACTGTTAAAGTTTAGAAAATGAACAGTCATATCTTATATCTATACCTTATACATCATATTCAGAAATTCTTAGAGGGGGGCTTCTGCATTATATTAGCTTCTAATAGCAAGGATGGGGAACAGCAACAAAGAGCATTTGCCTGAATTACCCAGATGTCTTAGTGTGTAATGAATATGTTATGGTTTCTCAAGATAATAGCTAATACTGTGTGTCTGAGCACTGGACATCTTAGCCTCTCTTCCACAGAATGGTGTTGGATTGACTCAATTCAGCTCAACTCTACTTGGTTCAGTTTTGGAGAAAGTACTCTAGTTATGTAGCTGGATGTATTGGGCTCTTTTTTTTAATTCCTTTCGACAAAGTGCTAAACCAGCCAAATCGGTGCTGGAGTATCAGGGCATTGTCAAGTGGGATTGCCATGACAAGCTACACGAGCTCTTATATGGAAACACCTTGAAACTTGTTGACTCCAGTCGGTGCCAAGCTGTAAAAACGTGGCTAAAGCAATGCCGCCCTAGTACTGCTAAGTCTCACTTAATTCCTATTCTAAAGTGGGAACTAGAAAGTACCCAGTACCAGGTACATTTGAACATTGGAAAGATAACCAAAACAAGTATAGCTAAGATGATGAAATGTGGTCGAAAAGCTTATGTTACTATCAACTTTTTGTCAGAAGACTCTTCCAATAAGTAGAACTTGTCTATAGCCTTTAGAATATAGCTGCACATTACCTCCAATCATTAGGGATTGTACAATGTTATGGAATTTTAGAAACGGATAAAATATTTTTCTTAAATCTTTTGTGATTTAGATCTTATGATATTAGGGTTTTAGTGTAATACTGTGTTTTGAAGAATTTTGTAAATGATGCTGATGCTTAAGTGCACCAAGTACAACATTATAGTAGATTGATTGTCTTCTCATATCCGTTAACAAAATTGTTTCCTTTTGTCTCCACAGATACTTTTGCAAGCAAAGTGGCAGCTATTCAGGATCAATATGCTGATGCCTCCATAGGTAATGTCACCGGTAGCAACGCTGTGAATGTTTTCCTTGGGATTGGCGTAGCATGGTCCATTGCTGCCATTTACCATACAGCCCGTGGAGAAGTGTTTAGAGTCAATCCTGGCACGCTGGCTTTCTCTGTCACTCTTTTCACCATATTTGCATTCATAAACGTAGGTGTCCTTCTCTACAGACGACGGCCTGAGATTGGTGGCGAGCTGGGTGGGCCACGGACTGCCAAGCTTCTTACAACGGCCCTCTTTAGTCTCCTGTGGCTCTTGTACATTTTCTTCTCATCTATGGAAGCCTACTGCCACATACCGGGCTTCTAAAGAAACACTCCAACATAGTAAATATATAAATATATATAAATATATGTAGAATGAACAGAGGAAAAAAGAGACATTGCCATTTCCACTTACCTGCTGATGGGATGCAACTGTAGAAGCATCCCTTTTAATGGGTAGGAGCACGAAATTAAGGTTTCTTACCCGGGGGCATCATGTTGAACTAGGCATTGATGCAGGGACATCTTTGCAACTGTACCTAAAACAGTGTACTATAAATGTTTGACTACTTTTATTTTTGAAATGACTAATCTGAATGCTACTTGGGCCTTTTTGTTATAATGTAAAGATGCCGGAATTACTAGTAACTATTTTTTTTGTTGATGTTATTGGGGAGTGAGAGGGGTGAGAGTCTGGAAGAGAAACTTTACTGATTTTCGAATATCCAATGTCAAAAGCTAATTTACCCAAGTGGCAAATGGAGAAGTAGTTTGCCAACAAAGACATTCATGGGTTCAAAATTGTTATTCTACAGTCTAACTTAAGGGCATTTGACTTTGCCATGCTATATCAGATCAATGTGTGGACAAGAAATGGGTACACGAAAACAACCAAAACAAGTAGCCTTCTCCTCTCCAACTAATTGTTGCATTGTAACTAGCATGTGTTTTTCCCTGTTCTAAGTCACCAAACTACAATGAGTCTTTCCTGTTTGTGCTTTGCCTACATAAAAATGACCCCAATAGAAGCCCCAAGCTGGTCTAGACAAATTTGTCTGCTATTGCTTAGACGACATCCAGAGCCATCCATGCAAGAGTCTTCTGGGCACCTACCCAACCATACCCATAGTCATGTCTTGGAATGTCTTTGTTCTATCTGTCCTGTTGTGCATGAATGAAAAGTGTTTGTGTATGCTATAGCTTAGCGATTATCCCCATTAATCAACATTGATCGAATGTGAAAGATACGGTTGTGTTTTTGTGCTAGCTTACTTTCTAGGTTTTTTTTTTTTGTTTTTTTTTTGGTTTCTTGTTTTCTTTTGTAAAATGGAGGGGTTGTTTGGGGGAATATAGACAACCTCTGTAAATTCAGCATCGTTCTGTACAAAGTACAGTACAATATGGCAGCATAGAATTAATGAAGGATGTGAAAGCCTCTCTATTTGCATTGCCCACCGAAGGGTTTAATATGGGCCAAATGCAGATATTTAAATACCAAAAATGTGCCTAGGAAATTAAAGAATTATTTAAGGAAGTATTTATTAGAATTTATATATTTTACAGTAACTAATAGAGGCTGTAAATTGCTACTAGTGGATTTTATCTTAGACCTATCACCTTTCATTATTATTATAGCACATTTTCCACGGTTATTTTTTATTTTCAAAAAGCAGTGCCATTGCCTTGTAGTCAAAACTGGATTTTTTAAATAGCATTTCTAAAGGGAATATATGGGTCTAAAGCCCTAAGATGCCATCCTTCTTATGCTTTAGACTCAGTTTTCAGTATCAGGTTTGTAACATCGGATGTAACTGCTATATCTGATCTATATCATGCAGCTTACACAGAGCACTAGTCACTATTTTAAGATCCATTTTCTGTTAGTTTGAGAGTGTAGCAACAGTATGATTTTGCTGCCAAAAATGACATTATCAAATTACTAGCACAATATTGATAAGTCTGCATTGGATATATTCCAAGGGAAGGTTTGCAGTGTTTATAATATGTTGCAAGAAATCTGTTGAAACATTCAAAAGGTGAACCGTCACAACCCCAAATTTAGCATGCATTATTAATAATACCTTGAAGTGCTCCTGCGGCCGCACAGCTTCTTCAGTATACACATAGACCGTTCCGTGATCTTCTTATTCATAAGGTGTCCTACACCAATCTGGAGCTTTTCGTAAAAAATATGAGGTCAAACGTTGGTTATCATCAGTGCTTTATATACGCCTGGATTCATTGCCAAAAGCTTTGTTGAGTCCGATGGTACTTCAGAATTACTAGATCAAAATAAAAGTTATGTATATAAAGCTCAGTAATGGATTACAACATAGGAGGATTGGGCGGTAGCCTGGGGCCCATGACAACCCAAACCCCCCCTGCAAATTTTATACTGAGAAGGACCTTAACCCATAAAATCTGCATAATCTGTTCCTGCTCAAAATACACATGTATACAAAATCCATTTCAGGACCTTTGAAAGTCCTCCAATGGTCTTGAAACCACAGATTCGAAGCAGGCAGAAGGGACACATCCTCCATTCCCAAAGAAGCTTGATTGTAGTACCATATGTAGGAAGTGAATTCCAGACTTTTAGGAATCATAATATTCATAGAGCCTAGGACCCATGGCAGTCTTAATATGCCCTTGATAAAGCTGCAAGAAGTGGATTCATGGCTTTCTATGATAAGGAAAGGAGTTTGTGTAAGATTTACAGAACACACTTTGTGATAGGATAGTGCTTTTCCCATCTCCAAAGAAGCAATAATGTTCTGTAGACAATCAGTATATGATGCCCTATTATTGGTCCTTCTGTGACATTATATATTGTAAGCTGAGGCCATTGTAAGATACAGAATGGGGAAAATTTATCAGAAGTGTCTGAGAGAAAAACTGTTTTAGTTGCTTATGGCAACCAATCAGAGCTCTGCTTTCATTTTCCCACTGCAGTTTATAAAATAAAAGCTAAGCTCTGATTAGTTGCCTTGGGCAACTAGAACACTTTTGCTCTGATAAATCTCCCCCAGAGAGTCAATTCCTTGGTATTATCTTACAACAAAGTATTTGCCACCTTTAACAAGGAGACATCTTCCTGTAAGAAGCTTGACTGCTACAAACATATTCAGTTTCCTGTGACTAAAACTTAAGAACCATTATGCAAAATTTCTTTAACAAATGGTAAAATTTTTATTTTGCTTGAAAAAAATACTGTTGCAGCTTTTTACACGCAATTAAAGGGAACTTTAATACACCATTCCCAGTTTGTTATGAAGCAGATTAACACCTTCTAGATCATCTTTCTTTCATGGGCCAATGTGATGACATACTCCAAAAAAATCAACTTTGAGATAAAATGTAAATTGGTTGTCACGTAGGTGGAGAGTTTAGCTCTGCAGTCAAGCTCTTCCAGCCCCAGAATGCCCTTTATGCTTTATTAGATGCCGTTATGTCCACGATCTTCATTAATTGGCTCTCTTGAGGTCTGGTGAGTGATGTCAATAACAGCAGAGGGGCATTCTGAGGGTGGGAGAGAGTGACTTCAGTGTAAACTCTCCGCCTCCATGACTTTATATAAGCAATTTACATTTCACTTCAAAATTAAGTTTCTGGATGATGTCACCACACTGGGCTATAAAAGAAAGATGGACTGGAAGTTGTTCAACTGCTTGATAACATACTGGGAGGGGTCTATTAGGTTTATTTCTGCTGACAAGTTCCCTCTGGACTATATAATAATAAGAAGGACTATAAAGTTAATCTGGCTCTAAAACAAATAAACTAAATCTTAGATTTTATTTTCATTTAGCTTTATAAAAAAAAAAAAGTCATATGAATGACGCTGGAGCTACTGACAATATGTATCACACATTATTTGCAATTTTGAATGAAAATACATACATGACATATCATGAAAGAGTTAATTTATTTTTGGGGAAACAAAAATAATTTAACAGAAAATAAAAACATTTTTTAATCTCTAATTTGACATATCACAAAACGGTTAAATTATTTTTAGGGGAAACAAAAAGAATTCAACACACAAAATTTTATCTCAATTTTGACATATCACGAAACAGTTGAATTATTTTTAAGGGAAACAAAAAGAATTCAACAGACAAAATGCAAAAGTAAATGGTTACATTTTTTTTAATGGGAACAAGAAGAATTCAAAAGAATTTTTTTCAAAAATTGATTCATTGAGGCACGGTTGCTCAGCATGTTCATAGTGTGGCCAGACATGGCGCATGCGCTGTATCTCAATGCACTGTGAATGTGCACAATAGATAGTGTGCCATCAACTAGACGCAGTTTGTGCTGATAACTATCACCACACATTTCCAGCTGTGTGCATAAGGCCTTACTCTGAATATGTTGTCAATGTTAAAGTCTCAAAAAAATCCCTTTAAGTATCCCTATGTTCCAGTTCTTACTGTTTGGCTTGAGGTTAAATGGTTTTGACAGTGGCCTCCCAGGGTCCTTAAGCAAGAGCACTTTCCGGACTATATTTTAAGGAATAGTACAGTTTTGTTGGACTTGCTTAGAGTGTTGAACTACAAAGAGAATATTTGATCACATTTTAGCAAGTACTATGCTTCAAAATTTTATTTTAACCAAAAATAACATTTTCAATGTTAATACATTGGCCATAAAGCCTATGCGCCAGCACATTTTCTTACATAAAAGAATGTTTATGCCAGCATATATGTAATAGAGAAAAATTCCAGATGGCTGAAACTCATAGCAGTTAAAAGCCTATTATACTATGCCAAGGATTTTAAGATCTCAACTAGGAATTATGTTCCTTTATTTTCTGGTTTTAAGAAAATGTAATAAAAAAATAAATGTGGAATTAAAAATACAACACATATACAAACATATCCCTAGAAAGGTTTGTATTTTGTTATAAATGCCTCTTTTTTATGTTTATTTATTAAAGTTTTTAATGAATATACTGCCATACAAACAATACGAAAATAGACAATGGATGTTTTAAGCTTTTGTTACCATCATAGGAACTCAAAATTCGGCACTTTTGTCTGTTGTTTATCTGACACTTGTTTTTAATTTCACTTATGTCCTCGGAAATATTGCATTCATATCTTGACACCTTCACTGCTAATAGTGCATGCGTATTTTACCAACAAAACATGAAATATTACAAAAAATTGCATTTTGGGGATTTGGAAATAAAAGTCAACAATTTTTATCTTTCCTGTGTTCTGGAATACTAATAATAATAAATATATATTTATCCCAGTACACAGGGTTCCATTTTACTTAGTTTATACAGATTTAATGAAAGGGATGGAAGCTTTCTTTTTTTTTTTTTGGGAAATTTTATAGTGTGTTTTGTGCACCAATGTAAGATTAAGCACGTATACTGTGATAATTGTTTGTGGTTCACGTTCAGATGACATCATCACAATATAAATGGAAACTATGAGGTTTATTGATGACATACGATACTGTACATATAATGTATTATCTATTTTCTTTGTCAATTGGCACTTTTATTTTTTTTGCTTTCATGCTTATAAAAATAAAAACAAAATAAAAGAAATTGTTGTGAGAAATATTTTTCATATTGTATAACTGACAAATAATTTCAACTTTTTTTGTCTTTGGACCAAATGATACAAGATTTTGTACCAATCTAAGGGGTTAACACTGTAATGTACAATATATTTCCACTTTAGTTGAATGCTATTATGGGGATATAGGGTGCTTGATTTATAAGTGGTTTGCACCCAAAATAATTGCAAAGAAATCTCAACCATATTTGTGAATTTTTCAAAATTTGCACCTAAAAAGTAGCAAAATCCACAAACTGCTCATAAACCAGATATATAAAGCAGTCTGAGCCGATCTGACATGCAGCATAGCTCCTAAATCTCAAAACTGTCGCAAGAAAGCGGCCCAATAATAAATCCTTCCTAAAACAAATATGTATAAAATATACAGTTTAACAAGCAAGTGTCGCACCTAAGTATCTAGTATCACATTTTTTTAAATTTGAATTTTTTTTCCTCTTTTTTAAAGTGGAGGTTAAGGGGGGTTAATCATGGTCTCAATCAAAAAGCAAACACTACCTGTGCCATACAATTCAATGTGTAAGAGAGGTCAGAAGTTTCTGCCTCCTCCTTTTATAAACTATCTCTAAAAAAAGCTTTAAGACTCATGTTTTGCACATAGTTCCATATCAGTCAGTCTGTGATCAGCCTATGACTCATACACTATACTTAATAAATCAAATAATAATGATAAATAAAAGAACAAATATTTAAATAGTCACAAGAGGAGCAAGTGTGAACACTGGCAGACATCATGTGGTCTGCACAGAGAGGGGCCGGTAGGATGCTCTGCATACTCGATCGGTGTCCTATTGAGTCAATTGACAGCAGAGGCGAAAAGACTGTGTTGCTGCAGATCACATATATGAATAATTTTTTGGTTTGCACAGAGCACAGTAATGGGGTCTAGAAGAGTCCTTGTAGTCACTCAAGCTTATTACCTGCTGCACATACTCTGCAGGGATCCTTCTTTAGAAATCACTGTAAACTGACACCCCCACCCACACAGCAGATTCCTGTAAAGAGTCTGTGTACTGAGCTCAGCTGCAATGAGGAATCCTCCCCTTGCCCCTCCCTCCTGTGTTATGCTGTCAGACATGTGCTGTAGTCAGGGGAGAGGGTAAGCATCACACAGAGTGACCACAATCCCTATGATTGAATGATTCAAGACAAATGTGACATTTTATTTTAAACTATACAGTTAACAATATAAAATCAAAACCCGTAATGATTTTTAGATAAAAAGCTAATGGTGGATACATATCTAATAGTCAATAATTATATGTTCTTTTTATCATATATTCCTTCAAAGCGGTTGTCCTTGTAAGGGATTATTTCTCCATGCTCTGGAATCTCCACAAGTTATTTATATCTTCATGTTGAGAACACTTCTGCTTCTATAAGTATAGTGTGTATAGGTGAAAGGTGGTTGGAAGGGCTAATGCCTAAGTTAAATGGCCATTTTAAAATGAATTTATATTATATGAAATTTTGTCCTTAACAACAGCTCCAGTAGATCAGTTCAAAAAGACAGAACTTGAATAAAATAGAATTAAGAGTTTACTATGTGAATGTTGTGAAGGTCCCCTATGATATCTTACTAAATGAATTACAGCTGAACACTCAAACTGGCAGTGAGCACCCTGACTGTTTGCTGTCTGTTCTTGCCACAGAAATGGCAGACAACTCCTTTCAAGTAGTTAATTCAAAAACATTTTTTTTAATATATTATTTCTCTTATTCCAGTAAATCTTACATATGTATTTCTTCTAAATGAAAATAACTTTTGTAGCAACTGGAAACAATTTGCAATTAAAGAATTTAAATGCCGAAAATCAATTACAAGTGGGTAGTAAAGCCTACAATCTTTTCCAAACGTGAGGTCTGTATATAATTTAGTACATTTTCCCTGCAGTAATCCCTTTCAAGAAATGTCAAGACTCTTTAACAATAAACAGCACAGTACCCTGGAAATACTGTTAATATTCAGTGTAGGCTGGTACCCTACGAGCCAAAGAAAGGCAAGTCGATTAATTACTCAGGTATAAGTGGAATGAATGGGGAATTAAACATTCTAGACAGGAAAAGTTTGGGAGTCCAAAATCCGTAACAGAAACTTTTATAATGGTGACGTGTTTTACAAGCAAAGAACTATGTCTATCATTATAACACCAGTCTTTCATTATAGAATTTAAGAATCACATTGATGTTTAATTACAAATATATTTCCTGCCAAAGGAAAAAATAACTTTTGCCATGGAATTTAAAGCAAAATAACAATAAACGATATTTCTTATTACATTGTTGGTTGTTGTCCCTAGATCCATGTCATGCGGTAAAAATAGCAATCCTAATTGTCATCAAGATCCCAGTTTTTGAAATAATATTTATACCTGGAACAGTCTAAAACCTAACATTTTCAATAAATGGGTTACAGGAATTTTTTATATATGGTTTTAAAATATAAAAAAGAACCTATACTCTCCTCTCTCCCCACCAGCAGGGCCTTCCCAGAGCACAGCTGCGTGCCTGCCATAGCCAGAAACTAATGCTGTAGCAGGCATGCAGCGGTAATTGGGAGAACACCGCCGCCCTCTGTATACTAACAGAGGCCATGTGTGACAGTCTGTGTCCTGGTTTAATGGGAGCCGGCAGAGAGGCAAATACAAGTTCTTTCTTTTTTTTTTAAATTCCCCCCCCCCCCCAGCCATATATAAAATTAGCTCCTAGACAAAACCCTTTAAGCTAAAATGTAGGCTATAACTAAGAGCACCTAGGTATTATAGACATCTTTTTTCAATAAGAATGTCATTCCCTATTTTTTTGATAAGTAATCATCATCAAAACTTAGACAAACTGTGTTTTAGCTTGACTGACAGATTGGGTCCTTCTTCTGGCTGATAAAAATGGGGTCCCCTGTAAATGTTCCACATGATGAGATCCACCACTAACCACCTCATACATGCACAGAAAGATATATGGCCAGGGGAACCCAAGGAGCAGAAATTCTCTCCACCAACGTCCCCTAGAATAAAATCTGCTGTGTGTTCACCAACTTCAGTGTCAAACTCTTTTAGCTTTTATAATTCTTTGCCCTTTCTTAAAATTTCCATGGTGCTCCAGTAACCCATGCCAGACGATCAATCATAGAGACACGGAGATGTAATTAAATGTTGTTACAGGAGTTCGTAGTTAATCCCCTAGGATGAGATTAAAATGAGCATGGGCTTCAGCGTTGTTTCCATCTGTTAGCTCTATGATGTGAGGTTTGATATACAAGGAACACATATTTGTCCTGTTACCATACACTGTTTTTGTCCTGGAAAGTTTGTCACATGAAACTTTCTGCTCGATATACATGAATTCACATGATACAAATACATAAAAATATAAACTACTGCAATAAAATCTGGTTTTAGGTTCCAACTAAAAGTTTTCATGAACAGAGAGATTATTTAGATTGTTAAAGGTCCCTCAAGTCGTGGAAAAATCTCTATCTTTCTCTGAGGGGAGGATGACAGCGAGTGGCCATTAAAAACCTGCAAGGTGCACAACTGGGCAAGTACATATGCACAAAATATATTTAATCAATTTCATCAGGATCTAGCAACAACTTTATTCTAAGTTAGAAATGGATTACCCATCACCAGAATCTTGGCCAACATCTTCCCGTTTGCAGCAATGGCTATCCGCACATCAAGGTGTTCTTTTCATGGGCCGCAAACAATCGACCTGTTGTCTATTGTTTGCAGTCATGTGTCATCGACATGGAAGGTACACTTAAACACAGTTTACAGTAGCCGCGAACACGGGCAGCAATACAATCTTCTTTGTACACAGCGATAAGACTAAAAGTTCTGGCAAATACCACCACTTCTATAAAAGATGATAATTACAAATCCAACTGCACAGTGGTCCGACTAAAAGACAAAAACACATAGGGTGGAATTTATCATTGCTATACTTGGGTTCTTCTTATTTGATTTTCCTCACAAACTTTTTGGTCGTTTTTCATTCCATAAACAAGGATTTGGCTCCTCTAGAGTTTTCTCCTACTGGACCTTTGGGATTGCAACTAGAGAAGAGTGACGCACGATCCTTACATATTATAGGATTAGTGGGCAAACAGCCAGTGCGGCAAATTGATGCCACAATAAACTAGCCATGGCTAGTTGTTAAGGGTGGCAGTTTGCTAGATTGGCTTTTTGGAAACCAATCCAGTGATATGTATGGGTCGCGCAGACGAACATCACTGATGATGGTTTAATCTGTCCCTGCTCATATTCTATAGCTCTTGTTTCACTAGTAGTAATTTACAAAGAGGAATAATGATATTTTCCAATTCTCAATACATGTATGACCTACATATAGAAAACAGTGGTAAACATAACCTAGATGTGTGTTCAGAAGAATGTTTCTGTTGTGTATTTCTATTTGAGTTCATGCCCTTGCTCTTTTCTTCTTCAAAGCATGGAACAAATGGGCCATTTCAGGTCAACTGTATAATTGTTATGTATATGAGGCCGCATGGCTGCATTGAATTGTATTTGATGAATTATAACACATTGGCTCATTGAAATGCCTGACCTTGTATTTGTACATTGTAGCTTCATAAAGAATATCTGTATGGCTGCTATACTGTACAGTATGACGCTGCTTGTACTATTCAGCACATCTGTATATCTCATCTCCATTCCATTGCAACACAATATGTGACCAGAAGACTTCTACAATCATTTTCAGGGATAATTGATATTATACAAACTCTTACTTTCTACGATTTTCAGGTCAAGATATTTTATTTTGATACATGTATATAGTGTACTATCACATGTGCTATATTCTTGCTTCATGTCTTTCTTTCTGTATAGTAAAAAAAAAAGCCATAATCTTATATTTGTTATATTAGCAGGAATGAACTTGGTCGGAGCCTCTACGACTAGTCAAGGCTATGCTTTAAGTAACATAAATACAAATCTATGTAATAATTGGTAATAGGCTTTAGTGTTGATTTCTGTCAACGCTGTTGGCATTATTTTGGCAGCAGTTAAATGCCTTCATTACAGTGATTTGAGTGGAACACTTGCCATGTCAGCAATCAGTTGATTGTACCCTATGAGCTGCAGTATGTTCAAAGTTATCAGCTATCAAAGATGAAGGCCGAGGGGAATTTATTGATTAAAATATGTTTTGTACCAGAGGAGAATACATCAAAATTGCTGAAACAAGGAATATTCGAGTCAATGAGGAATTGGAATAATACATGTGTATAATATTATATAGGCAATGTCTATATTGTAAAACAAAACTTGCAGAAAAAAATATGTTCATACATTTGCATTTTTTGCCATGAAATGGATAATTTGGTTAATGTGTGAAGGTGAACATGGAACATCAGATGAATTGGTTTTGAAATAGTTTTGAAAGAATTGATCATACACACAATTCACAATGGACTCAATTTATGCCTCCAAGGTAACACTTGCTGTATGCATAAGAGGGCTGAGTCATCCCTACATTTTTCCCTGAATCTAGAGATGGCATTGGGTAGGGAAAGTTTGGAAGTGGAAACATTCATTGTGTTTTTGTCTAGTTTGTTGCATAGTTCTTTAAATCTTTACACTTCTCTAGTACACAACGGAGTTTGGCCCAGAGGGCTTGCACCAAAAACACAAGGTAAGTATGTCTGTTTATTGATCGCTTGTTTGAAAGGACCTTCCTATCATAGACTATTGATGCTTTCTTTATACTTTCTGATGATACTTTCTTACAGTAGATGTAAGAAAAACATTGTATTACACAAACAATTTAAAAGAACTGGGATCTACGACATTAGGGCTTATCCAAATGATATGCCTTAAAGAGATCCTGTCAAAATGATTTGGGATACTAAACCACCAGCAGGTCTTTATGGTCTGGTGGCTTAATGTCCCAAATCTCCCTCTATGCCCAGAATAAAAAATGAACAAAACAAGTGTATATACTTACCACGGTCGCACACTTGCGGCACCTGTGGGGTGATTCAATAAAGTTGGCACAGTACATTCCCGCATGTGCCATAGGTACAGTGCTTGCAACAGGATGTACTACTCCAGCATGATTGAATCACTGCACAGGTGCTGGGAGCACAAGAGATGAGTACATTGCGCCTTATCAGACTCACCTCTATAATATTTAAGTTTCTTTCTTTTTGAGCGGCCATGGACAGATATAATATGGCGATTTTGGGCATGACTTTGGTTTGTGAACTGTCCATAATCGCCCTGACGGGTCCTATCTGCAGTTCTAGCCTGCCTCAAGAAATGGTTAAACAACTCCTATTTTTGGGTGTAGAGGCACCTAGTCCATATAAGATTGGGCCAATGAGAGGAATTATTAAAAACTAATGGAAGAAACTATTAAATTGCCAACTGCTCCATTGATGATCACTGTTATTGGTTGACCTCCCACTGATGTTCCTGCCTACCCAACAAATCACTGACCTCTGTGGCCCTACTGCTGAGGACAGTGGTTAAATGGGACGTTATCACTGCATCCGAGTAAACAGAGACTGATAGGGAGCTTCAGATTGGGCGGTCATTTGTCAGCAGAGCATACAGTAGTTATCTTTTATTCTTTTATATCAATACCAGCCTCTGGTCTGGTTTTTAAAGCTTAGAAATCACCTTTAGCTTTATTATATTGAATAAATAAATAAATATATTGTTCTCAAAAAGGGGAAAAGAAGCATATCATATGTGTCATTTGCCTCTCTTGCAGCTCCTTCTGGTGTGTTGTCTATAGACGGTTCTCTCTGCCATTTCACAAGCACAATGTCTGGCATCAACTAAGTACCAAAAATCACTTATTTCTGCAAATTGTTAAGCATCAAAAAAAACAAATTGTGCCAGGCAAAGACAGAGGACTCTGGTCTATAGACAGATTGCAATACTGCTAGGTGCTGCGGAGTGCACTTTAAGCAGAACTTCACAGATGAACTTATTGCAAGTCTGGAAACACACATGGAGGAAGGAAATGTCCTTTTATTATATTTCCATTTTGAATAAACTGGTTTTAAGCCTCCTGTGCACAACTATATATTTTGGACCCCATAGACTAATATTGTGCACGAGGACAAGGACATCGGCAGTGGGAGCAGTGCCCCAGCTGTCCACCAGCTGAAACCGGCCTGCTCTGTACTTACATTCATGTGCAGATATAAAGTTTCGCAAAAACTTATTGATATGCTAATTTCTTGTAGTTCTCAGGGGTACATTGAAAACTTTTCGCCAAGTATTAAAACTCTGCTACATGTATGTGTTTGATTATCTGCAGAAGCGGGAGTAGTTTCTCTGTTAATTGCACTAAGCAGCCTAGAGTTTAGCGACTTTTTTATTAGTTAATTGAGGCCTCCATATTTTTCTCAGCTCTTCTTCCAAACCCACCAACCTTTGCTCTCAGTATTGGATGTATTAGCAAATTTACTGTTTTCTTCAAAGAGATTTTGGTTAGCGATGTCTACGGGAAAACTAAATGTAATGGTATCTGCTTGATGAAATGGTACGTATGTCATGTTTTCCAACGTGTGTGAATAAAGCTTCCTCTAGCCGTTCTATATACAAACTGTACTGCCAAAATCACTCTGCTCAGTGTATTCTCCATGTTTGAACTAGACAATTGGAGTGAAATGTATTTGATGTTAAAAGAATTTTCTTTTTTTACTAAAAAAAAATAAAATAAATGGTTGTTATTCCAGCCTATTATATTGGGTTCTAACTTTTACAGAAACCAGCAAGTGGGGGTGAATGCTTTTGCATGATATGGATTTTCTATGTATAAAGAATGTATTATCAATGGAGTTCCTTTACTTTGGTCTGACGTTTGGAAGTTATGGATTATTGATGCCTATGATAACCACAGGACCATAACCCCTATACACGAGCAGGTGCTAGGACCCTCATTGCACAGCTCCGGTGTGGGATATAATAGAGCATAGTTGAGCATCGGATCTACTGAACTAATTGATCACTGTGCATTTTGTTATTAATTTATTGGAAGGTGACCCTTTAATAAACTGTGCTGATCACAGTCACATGAACTATATACCTTCTTGGACTGCTACCCATAAGTGATTGATACTGTTGCCAAGTCTGTTATGGGTGCAAAAAAAACAATAAAAAATAAATAATTTTTTCCTGCATGCTGCCTGACGTATGTTGTGATTTGCAATCTACAATTTATAACGACAATAATGATAATATGGAAAGCAATTACTGATGTGTCATCATGGTCTATGTGTACCTACTGCTGTTGTTTGTCTATATCAGAAGAGCTGTCTATCATTTGTGTATACTGTGGCTAACCTTTCTACCTTGTATCGCTGTAATATGTTCCCCTCTCCCTTTGCTTGGAATGGTCCCCTGTGTAAAAATCATTGTCCATCACTTGACACCTTTCCAAACACTGAAATATAAATGTTTGTAAATTCTTCATTCATTTTGTCTCTTTGTATGTATCTCTGCTATGGTTTGTCAGTCTCCAAGTCGATTATAATAATAATAAGGTACCGTACTCTTATTGGTTTGGTGTTCTTTAGGTTTACCAATGAATGATTCCTGTTACAATGACATAACAATTATAGTAGTGTTCTAGTAGAGATTATAGGGAACCTGTCACCCCTTCCCTACTAAATAAACCCAACACAGTACCTTACTGTAAAGCTGTCTTAACGCTTTTAATTTGGTTCCACTACGAGGCCTGTGGAGTCGGTAAGCCAAACCTCCAACTCTGACTACGTCTCCTCAATTTCCCTAATTCAGACTCTAATATACAAGGGGCATGTTTAACTGATAAATTTACAGTAATAATAAGGGTTTTTATTATCATTATGATACAATAACTAAGTTATTTAGGCAGAACATAAAAAACATTTATTGAAATACAACCTTAGAACTATAACTTTAATAAATTGTAATTATGCAACATGTGCATCATAACACAATATGGGAAAAAAACAGTTTTTAACAAAAAATGTACTTGAAAAATATTTGTTTAGAGAGTCTGTGAATTGGTTCTTAGTATCGCCTCCATCAGATCCTCCTTCATAGATGACCTCAAGCCTGATTTAATTATTTTAATGCTAGAGAACAGCCTCTCTACACTGCCCTGGGTTGTTGGTAATTTAGTTACCACACTAGCAACATCTTTAACAATTTTCAGATATAGGAGAATTACTGCAGTGTTCCGCATCATAAGGTTTAGCAGTGCTGGATAATATGAATGCTTGGCTTCTGTAGCTATAGTACTTTTTCATGTGTTTCTGTATTTCTGAATTTGAGATGTTAGTTAGAGATGTTAGTTTTTGCCTCATGTTCTATGTATAGTGTATAGAATCCATCAGAACAGCTAACCACTACAAACATTAACTCAGAGGAAAAGCATACATAAAGCAGTATACACAGAGAACATACACTGGACAATACTGCCTTTATCCAGTTTTCCTGATCACTCTAGCAGTTCTAAGATAAGTGCAGACATTCCTTCCCCTCTGATCTGTAGGGAGGAGCTTCACTACTGAGAATGAGCAAAAGCAGCAGACATGTATAGAACATTACATAATTTCCCCAAATTCGGATGAAAAAATATTCATCACATACTACAATGAACTAGTTGTAACAGTTTATTTTATATTTATTTATTTTATATATAGTTTATTTTTTACATTTTTTTCCGAATCCGACTTAAAAAATATGGTCTCTAACTCTGACCCCACAACACAGACTACATAGCCCTTTTCACCACGTTGCCGCTGTGCTGTAAAAATGACTTTTATTTTTCTTTTCTTCTCTCAGATATCCAGTCAAGAAGGAAGGAGAGCTCTTAGATACAGTCCAGCTCCCCTGCCTACCCTTGCTGCTTGGTCTAGTAAACCTACACCTCCGAAATGCCTCCAGCTCCATGTAACTACATAGCAGTTTGAAATTCCGCCGCATCCGAAATCATTATGGCACTAATGTATGCTTTGCCGGTGCAAGTGATAGCTAACTAGCTGTGTGAGTTTTAACTCTAAAACTTATATTGAAACTACACAGCATAAAATCTTATATATACATTTTATTCTATATCACATCATACAAATATTTTCAGGCAGAGTTTGGTGACATGAAAAATAATCCGATGGTCCAGCCAGATTCCAAAACGTGTTCAAAATTTATTCAATTCAATCTTTACATCCACAGTGTAATTCCTATCCACCAACGCGTTTCAAAATGTGCAACCGTCCTTAGTCATGGTCTGTGAGCTGAAATTTCGTTGATTGTTCCCTTGAGAGTACCCTTGATTCCCCACAATGGTTGCCAGTATGATTAAATTGTCATTATGATATGATTTACAGACACTAAAACAATAAAGCTTAAAGGAAACCTACCACGTTAAATAGTAGGTGTAAGCTGCAAATACCAAGCACCAGTTCAGGGTGAGCTGGTGCCAGAGCATACTTTCGTTAGTGTCACAAAGCGCTGTATCACGGTTTAAAAACACTCTTAAATTTTTATATCTGAAGGAGCATCTGCGCACCAAGCGCGCGACCGTGCGTGCATGACATCACTGGCTCTCCGGCACTTCCTATGTAGGCGCTTGTTGCGCCGAGGCTCCTTGAGATATAAAGATTTAAAAGTGTTTTTAAACCGCGATACAGCGCTTTATGACACTAACGAAAGTATGCTCTGGCACAAGCTCACCCTGAGCTGGTGCTTGGTATTTGCAGCTTACACCTACTATTAACGTGGTAGGTTTCCTTTAATGACAGACACCTATAATAAATGTTACAGCTGATCATTGTAGCCTACTGCTAAAGTACAATAAATTACCAATATCCAGAGGTCCATTTGTAAGTAGGGGTCATCTGTAAGTCAGGTGTTCTTAAGTAAGGGTCTGCCAATTTGTTTGCCTCTGTGTATTTAGTGTGTACACAATTCATGATGGTACACTTTCTTGCACATTTTTATGCAGACCATTTAATATGGTCATGTGGGGGATTTTATTATTGTCAGCAACATTTTTTAAATCTGTATTTATGGAGACTTTGCCAATTAAGGCCAACTTGCAGGCATGTGGAGACTTATAGCCATTGATTCTCTGCTAGGCAATTCTGGGAAATATGTAAATGCGTTTTGAGGGATGGGCTGCCTTTCAAATTAGCAGAAATAGTCAATGGGGCCACATTTATCACTTGTTTTTTCTGTTGTTTTTGCGCCTTTTCGTTTAGGCGCACCGTTTTTGCACCATTTTTGCGATTAAACGTCAAATTAGCCGCGCAGCTAAAATAACCACCTTTCCCTCATCTATCGTTTAATTCCAGATGTTTTGCTGCGCCTAATGATATTCATCACGTGCGACTTTTGCATTTAGGCGCAAAAACGGGCGCAAAAACACTCCAGCCCGAAGGTGGCGTTATCTGAGAAGAAAGCACTAAGCCCCTTTGCAGAAGAGCTCATTTCGAGCAGCAAAGCTCAACCAGACACTGGAACATATAATAGATACAATTAGATACATTACAGACAGGAGCTGCAGACTCTATTTACAGTTCATCACCTTCTATTTACAAAATATTCTGCAAAACGCTGAGCTCACAGCAAGAGCAAGAGAAGTTTGCACAAGTTTGCAGAAGCTTACAGAAGTTTGCAGATACTACAAACAAGTGTCCCCCATGTAATTCTGCACAGAATCCCCCTCAGACACCAGTGTTTCTGAGGGGGATACTGTGCAGAATTACAGGGGTGCAGCAGGAGACCAGCACTGGGGGATCCCCTCTAGGAGAAGCCCCTGCTGAGGAGGTCACTGGGTGCAGGGTGTCACACACCTGGGTGCTGCTGTGAGTGTTATCTTCATTCTGGGCTGTGGGAGAAGCAGAGAGGAGCTTGTAGCAGGATCACATGTAAGTGTACGAATCTAACATTGCGCCTAAACTGCGCCAAAGTAAAGTGATTAATAAGAAGCAGAAAATATACTTATCACAGATGGTTGTAGCTTGTGATAATTCTGGCAAAACAGTGCGCCAGAATTTAGGCGCAACTACTACACTTAGGCGCACAAAAGTGATAAATGTGGCCCAATGTTTTCCTTGTCCCATCCTGGAAAACCTATTTGAATATTTCCTAGAATCCCCTAGTGTAGGTTCCACATACCTGTTCTCCTTAAGGAAAAGCCTTACCCTGAACTTAGGGACAGCTAAACCAGTTCCCTACACTGTTAAAGCAGTGCAGTCTACAGTTGGGAATCTGTTCCTTCTAGAACAAATATACTGGTTTGGCTTCCTAAAAGTCATGCTTGGGGTTAAAGCGGCTGCAAAAAGAGGCACTGTGGCAAGAGTGGCTGTGAGAAAGCAGGGGGTTTAAACTGGATCTCCTGCCTCTTTGACTGGATATCTCAGAAGTCAGTTTACAGTCATTTTATTCTTCTATAAGTTACTGTGTGAGGTTTATTTAGTAAACAGGTTCCCTTTAAGGCTTCTTTATGAAATAGGCTAAAAAAGAAGGGATACCAACTAAACTGAATTTACTAATAGGTTTAAGCAGCATGTCACAAACCAAGCTTTGTCTGAGCTTTTATATTCATGAGCAGTGGACAACCACACCCCCTTGAGTGATTGACAGTATTCTCCATATTCATAGTAATAGGGAGAAGGTGTCATTCATTCAGTGGTAAGAAAGCAGTCTCCACATCATGCACACGTCAAAAAAAGGTCACTCTGCTCTGCTTATGATGCACCTCATAAACTATGAGTTTATGAGTTACTACATATTATATTGTGTGATACTTTATTGGAATCAAAGAGTGTGTCTCTACTTTATTCTGACCTTATAAACATGACAAGCATAAACCTGAGAACGTATTACCTTAAAGGGTTTGTCCCAAGTATTTAAGTTATCTTCAATCCACAGTACAGGCAGTCCCCGGGTTACATACAAGATAGGGTCTGTAGGTTTGTTCTTAAGTTGAGTTTGTATGTAAGTCGGAACTGTATATTTTATCATTGTAATCCCAGCCAGAACTTTTTTGGTCTCTGTGACAAATGGATTTTAAAAATGTTGGGTTGTCATAAGAATCAATATTAACACTAAAGCTTCATTACAGACGCCTGTGATAACTGTTACAGCTGATCATTGTAGCCTAAGACTAAAGTATAGTAAATTACCAATATCCAGAGGTCCGTTTGTAACTAGGGGTTGTATGTAAGTCGAGTGTTCTTAAGTAGGGGACCGCCTGTATATAACTAGCTGATTGGTGAGGGTTCGTCTAGTCTAGTGCCTCCCTGTAAATAGTGGGAATAGGACACCGAGCTCTACAGTGAACAGGAATCTTGTTCTCACTAATGGGTGGAGTGGTAGTATGAGCATTCGTCCTGCTGCTCCATTCAGTTGTATGGGAATTAAAGAAATTCTAGAGAACATCAATCAGCTATCTCCAGACAGTGAATGGAGCAGCAGAATGCTTGCTCCTCTACCCATAAGTGAGAGAACTGCATTCTCTGGAAAGCTGGGTGCCCATCAGTCACACCCTCACCAATCAGCTAGTTGTCTCTTATCCTATGAATAGGAAATAGCTTAAATACTTTGTTTAAACCATTTCCTATTCACAGGATAATTTCTGTTGGTTTAGTGATCCTACACTGGTTATTACACAAACCCTTGTGTAAAGCCTCATCACATGACCTTTACATTATTTTGATTTCACGATGCAGTAAATATATTTGAACATTACCATATTATGGCTAGTATTCTCCTAGAAGCTGCCAGAAATGGATTCCTAGAATAAATCCTGGTCTGGTAAGTGCCAACCAATAGATCATCAAATTATTTCTTTCATGTGGTATCTAAAAGTAACATTTCTTCCTCTATCCTATTTTTGTTAAAATGCATTCACACTGTGTTTAGGGTGAAGGCTCAGCTACTGGCAACATTTAAACAGTACACCTTGCCCCCTTCCTCCCCATCAATCCACTAAAATTTCAGAGAGAACCACAAAAAAGTAATGACTAAAAATGATGACTTCATTAAAGCATAACTGTAAACTTATAATGATTTTACCAAATTCTCATATGTGATTCCCCCTTTAAAAACAAACAGAGCAATGCCCATTGTGTGGCTTATCCTTTCCTTTCCAAAGTTATGGTATTTTCTGTTTTTACAGTGTTTCACAAAAATCTTTCTCACCAGTGGGTGAAGTGGGCCAAGACCTAGCTCTTGTACTTGTTCTCAAGTCCAATTAAAGTTGGCCACAGTTCCCTTGATGCCTTTTGTCCTCTCTTTAAGTAATTTAGCATTGAATTCTTATAGATTTTATCTGGGGCTCAAACCCCTAATCATTGTAAGGTGACTTTCAAATTAAATGAGTCTGTGTCCAGCGCTGGAATTTGACTAACTTGAAAGAAAAGACAAGACCTGTCCTTGCAGGAAGTTAGCAAACAAGACCGTTACTTTATTGTGGGACTGACACATTTATAGAAAACCATAAGGCACTTTACATAAGGCGTGTAATTAGAAAAGCAGCAACTATAATTGGGTGTTCTCACCCAGGAAATGTAATACTATTTGGTAACTTCACACAAAGGAGTCTAATACTATTGGCTACATGCAAATACTGAAACTTCCCAGGTGTTCGCCTGGATACCTTCCTCTAGGTAGTGCTAGTGAGCACTAAGTCTTTGTGTGCTTTCTGAGGAATGAAACCCACCCAAACTTCAGTTATCAGTACACAAAGTTATGTGAAATAATGCTGAATCTTTAAAATGTCCGACAGTATGTAAGATGGCGTCTGAGTCCAGTGTAATATCTTTAACAGAATCAATTAAGTTTCCCACTGAACACTACACAGTGTAAATACAGAGCTTACAGTGCCGAGGACAAGGTGGGGAAGGGGGTGCAGCATGAGGAGAGGATAGAGATACAGAAAGTTCTGTAGAATAACAGACTGGAATGGAGGAACTGATAAGGAATAGGGGAGATCTTGTACTTCACTATTCTGTGTAGGAGACATCTGTATCCACAGTTCTGAACACATCCAGATCTACTACATACTCAGGGAGCACTGTCACATGACCTCCTCCTCTGTGAGCAGAGAGCATCATCCCCTTCCCATGAAACCATAGAGTTTGTTTACAGGGCAGTCTACATTGCTTGTCAGCACAGGCAGAGGAAGGAACAGTTTCAGCACAGAGATAATCTGAGGGGTATAGCAAAGAAACTGCTGCATAGATGATAGGCAAAGTTGTTCTACATCCC
The DNA here is from genome assembly GCA_019512145.1 of Engystomops pustulosus. Lineage (NCBI taxonomy): Eukaryota > Metazoa > Chordata > Amphibia > Anura > Leptodactylidae > Engystomops > Engystomops pustulosus. The sequence continues at coordinate 48,782 of WNYA01000963.1, read as the reverse complement.
AAGTGCTATTGATTTGTGGAAAAAAAACTTAACAGTTGTTCTTTAATAACTAATAAGCCCCCTACACTGGCAGACCCAGCTCACAGTCAGAAGGCGGACCTGGTTCTCTGACACACTCTATATGAGATTACACATGTGGAGAGTTGTCTTACACACTAGAAAGATAGTCTCTACAGTACTCATAGACATAGACAGTGTCATCTAACAACTTACATTACAAAGTAGGTTCATAGCAAACTATTTATGTGTATCTCATTTAATAAAGATTGTATGGGATCAAAGTTGTACTGAATCCTTGTAGCTCCTATGTAAGCTCAGATATAAATAAACCAGACTCGGACCAGTGATCTCTGAACTGAATTGGAAATCCAGTGTGCGTTTCTTTTCTGACGGTTCATATAATCATTAAAGTCCAAGGGTCTTAATTTGGAATGAACAGCCTTACTCCACCAGGTACAGGATGCACCTGCATGTTGCATCACATCTCCATACTGTGTCCATAAGAATACCGCAGACAATTAAAGTGTACTAGGCCCTACACTGTGCTCCAAAAAGTATTGGCCCCTCACTACACTACTCAGCACACTGTGTGAGAACAGTGGTGTGTGAAGAGGTGAGAACCCCATTGGAATAGGGGTCACTAATAGTAGCTGTCATCTAGGTGTTAGTTCCACCAAAACCTATTACTCTCAAGTTTTCCATAAACATATACTTGGCTTGGCAGACTATCTATATGTTCTCAAGGCAGAAGTTGGTGATGATAAATATATATGCATACTATAATGAGAAGAATCTTGAAATACAATGAACAAAATGCAATAGCAGCATGTGAAGAATTAAGTACACCCTTACATCCTATTCCATAGGAATTTATGTGTAAATATTTACAGTAAATGCCCTTGATAAACTGATTATTAGCAAGTGGGACCATCACTATTAAAGCAGAAGTTTTGGCAGTTTGCTGGTCTTAAGTATTTAAGCACATCTTAACAAAATGCAGAAAGAAAGAAAATCATCAACAATGAACTATGAGAAGCCATGGCTGCTTTCCATCTATCTGGGAAGGGTTATACGGCCATAAACAATTTGTCCATTATTCTACAATGAGAAAGTGGAAAATATTCCTAAACAACTGAGAACCTTCCAAGGAGTGCACAACATAGAAAAATAACCCCAAAGTCAGACCCAGCAATCATCAAAAAATTGCCAAAAAATATCCAGACCGATGTTTAATTCATTGTGTGTGGTTCTGTCTGCTATTTAGAGAGACAACCTCAGGAAAGCATTTATACTTAACTATCCAAGCTGCATTTCATAAAAAAGAACAGAGTAATAAAAACAAAATGCTGAAGAACACCAATTCAAGCTGTTTACAAAGTAGGAGGCCATGTTACAGAACCTCCTCGGAATGTAACATTAACCACTGAACCTGCATGGGCCACATAGGTTAAATATCAAAGTTCTTAAGCAACCTATACTAACAGCATTGCTGTGGAGCAACTTTTAAACAAATTTAAAATAAAAGTATACCTTCTTATTTAAAGAAAATCTACCATTTGATTTGATGCATTATAAAGAAGAGTACACTGGGTGGGTAACATGGGTGCCCAACCCCGTCCACCTTGAAAAGCTTAAAGAAAAGTACAAATGGTGGAGGTCTAGTTTTGTCAATAAGTGGTGTTACGGCCCATGAGCTTGTGGAACAATTTCTTGTTGAAAATGAATAAGTGTGGGTCAAGTGCTGTATTCAAGTATGTGAGAAGGACAAAGCAATTGGTGGGCCCTGTATGGATCCTCTGCCATTCGATTAAAACCTTCTGCTTTGTACCCCCGTCGTGGGGGACTAGAGGTCATACAGCGGCTTCCAACATCTTACCTCGAGCCAGGATGGGCATGTGGTGGAATGTGTAGTCCATCGAGTCTTCCTCAGGAGATCCTGTGGTGTCCCGTGTGTTATGAGGGAAGTTCCGGAACGAAATGGTGGCTAGTATATCGGTCTATGTAGGAGCCATGGTTTATCACAGAAGATTGCTGCCAGAGACGATAGTCTGCCCTTGAGTTTGGGAAATGCCCTTATGTCTATTTTTGGCACCCGTAAGAAGTGGCTATTCCTCGGATTCTCCTCGATTAGAGAAGAGAATGTTCGTGCCTCTGGAGATACAAGCTTTTTTCTAAGTGCTAAAAGTGAGAATCTCTTGAAGGTTTTTGAGTGGAGAGAGGGAGTAATGTTGGGGTCCCTGCACGGAGGTGGCGTAACTGGATCTCATCCAGGAGTAGCGGTCCGCACATGGTTTGCATATTGGCGCTGGAGGCTTCCTACCACTTCCCCCCCTGTTTGCCGAAGTCGCTTATTTCGTCGAATTTTCGCAAAGCATTCTCAAACGGGGCGATTAGGGCTTCTCGTTTCTTCTCAGGGAGCTCCTTCGTCCGGGGTGCAGTGTGAAGTGCGTATGTGTGGAGATCGTTGTGCTCAAGATCATCCAAAACGAGTTTTTCGCAACAGCATGTCGATACTATTGATGTCTCCCAACCGCGGTGGGTTTTGTGTTTTGATCATTTTAAGATTGGTGAATGTCCCAGACACTTCCTGGGTCTGGTTTGTGTCGGGAATGTGTATGTAGAGCCTCACGTCTTATCCAACATCAGAGTATCGATTGAGTCAACTACTTACTCTGCGATCTCTGATGGCGCAAAATTGCCGTCCAACGTAGCTTTCGTAGGAAGAGTGGAGATCCTGTCATTCGAGGGGTCGCATCTTTGTTCACGAAAGCGCATGGGACGAAGGAGGATGACAATTCTCCTTTTTGTGATACCTTGCTAGCCACTCTTTGGGTGAGTTGTTTGGTGGATAATGAACTATGATTTCTTTCCCTCTTTTTTTTTTTCATATCTATTCTTTCTCTCCTTCTTTTCCTCTTTTTGCCCCTTTGCCTTCTTCTTGCTCTGTCCGATTCCCTTAATGGATAAATGGGGCTTGTGGTAAAAAAGAAGACAAGGAGGAGGAAGGTAGAGAGGAAGCTGAAGCTTGGGCTTGGCCGAGGCGGATAGGGGAATGCTGGATGTGCATGGTTGCGATGCCTTTATTGTTTGGCTCGTACCTGCTGGGTTGCCTCTTGCCTCTGCTGCCCCCTGCGCTCTCTCCCCCTATCCATCTTTGGGTCTGGTTTGTGTATTTGATTCAATATCTGACGCGTCTGTGTCGGTTGGAGATGTCCAGTCGCCGGTAGGGCATAGTCCCTGCGTGCGTGAGGTACAGATCGGCTTTAATATTTCCTCCGGAAATCGTTTAAAGAATCTCTGTTGAATTGTTTTTCGCTTGCCGTCTCTACCTGAGGTTGTTTCGGAATGTTTCTCACACGTTCCCTTTGTAGGAGTCTCTCTTCAGGTCGCTGAATTCCGAATCGGTGGAGAATTTTTCAGAAATTTCGACTTTTTCTCATTGTAGTTTTTAGTGAGCGTATCGAGTCTGGTTTTCCTCTTCTTTTCGAGGAGTTATGTTTCCACTGAACCGGAGGGGAGCTTCGTGTGGCTTCCTTTCTCCCACACGGTTTCATGACGTGTGGTTGCTGTATCGTGCCGCTGGTGACCAGAGGGTATGCTCCATCCCTTAGGAACATTTATCTTTTAATATAATTTCGAGTCCCTGTACCATCCCACCACAGTGCTCCGCCGGGTCTTTGTAAGTTTTAGGTAAGTTCCCTGAATGCGCTTCTGGTGGCTGGGTGGAATTTCTTTTTTCGTTGCTGTATGTTTTATAATAGAGAAGCGTTTGGTAGCTTCTGTCATCCATGAGAAGTGCTCAGTCCCCTCTTAGAAAGCCGACACTCCTAATAGGGTGCCAGGAAAAGAAGTACACTGGTGGGTAACGTTGTGTGCCCCAACCCCCGTCCCCTTGATCTTAGGAAAAAGTACAAGATTGTGGAGGTCATTTTTGTCAATAAGTGGTCCGTTTACTCTTGTATGATATATGAGAAAGTTAGTGACAAACAGAATACAGTAGGTAGCGTACAAGCTGACGTGCCCCCACGAAGACCTAGGGGGCAGCCAGGGCATGTGCCGCTGTTGAAAGGATGCGTGAGCATCGGCCGTGTTGTCAGCAGGGTGGATGCATGCTCCGTAGTCATCTGCGTAGTTTGCTTCCGAGGTTGGTGTAGTATCACGGGCTGGACAGGAAGTCCAGTGTGGTGTCTGTGTCCAGGCGGTGAGGTACTCTATAGTGTATGTACGCGTTTGTGAGGGGGGGGGGGTTGCACTCGTGGTAGCAGAGTGCGAGGGGTCCCTATAGGGACCCTGAATAGGGGCTGGGTGTGGAGCCCTAAATCCCTGTTGGTCCTAATAACTCTTGCGGCCACCCTATGTGGCCTCGTCCCTGACTGTGAACCTTCCCCTGATTCCTCTGTCCTACACGTAATCCGCTCAGGTTTTTTATTCGTTCGCCTTTGGAGGAAGTATAGCAGTTTGGACCAAAGACTGTGGAGATCACACGTATCTGTCGCAGGTAGAGACTGTGCACAAGGTAGAAGGAGTAGGGTGGAGAGGAAGGTTCAAATCACAAGTTTAAGGTGCGCAACCCTTATTATATATGACTGTGCTTGGTGCTAGTCGGCGACAGTTCCAACTTGCGTTAATGGGTCACATCTTCCCTACCAGCCATGTTCAATTCACCTATTGAGTAAGCTCATCAGGGTAGAAATAAAGACCTATTGGGGAAAAAGCGTAGATACCAAAACATATCAATATTAGCTGAGTGAACCAGTGTTGTGTTATATGGACACAGTAAACAGGTCTTACCCTGTTAGTGTGAAGTTAGCAACTATGCCTAGAGGGATTGTGGGTTGGTGCACCAAGACGAAAAAAGTTCCCCTTATTGTATATGAACCGAATCAACATCAAATGGCTTGATAAGAAACTCGGGCGTAATGTGACAATATGCGGAGAATCTTACCTGGGGTCTAGGTATCAGTCAAGAGGTTCTCCAGAGGTAGGGGTGACTGGCAATGGAGGCGTACGTATAGGTGAATGCTGTACCGCGGTGAGCGCTGGGACATGTGTGTCGTGTGGATCCCGGTCTCAGGTGTTTGCCCGGTGTAGTAGGGGCGCCTTCCTGCTCATATGGCTTTGTCCTCCCGGTCCGCTGCCCACCTCCCAGCTTGCCGAATGGTACTGTGCCGCTACTCGGTCTCAAAGCAACTCATGGCTTTCTCGTGGGGGCCCTGCCGCTCTGTGCACCGAGTGTCGTAAACCGTTCCCCGGGTGGCTTCGGATTCGTTCAGCCTCCCGCGTCGCACCGGCAACCTGAGAACGCGAGGCAGCGCGTCAGCACCACGCCCAGAGACCGCCCCTAGGATCTAGCTATGCCGCACCAAGGAGTCTTTCATCCCGGCGTCCGGAGGAGGCGGCGCAGGGTAAGAATTGGAAATGATGTGGACCCGCCAAGGATATGACAGAGAGAGTGGATCACAGTAAGGAAGGATCCCCTGGGGTTTCGTAGGGAATGGTCGTGATGCATTATCAATGTTGGGTAAGAGTAGTGCCACATATAGCACAAGAAGACCTGAGAATTAGGTTTGTGTCTGGACGTCAGAGGAAGGGAATAGAGACGACCTTAATGGAGGGTGTTAAGTAGGTGAGTCTCACCAAGGTCCAAATGGGTTAAGAATATTGGCCGGGAGTGGGCCTCTATATGAGCAATTGGAATTCAATTGTTCGTTGAGGCCATAATATCTCTGATGTTGCGGCCCCGTCTGTAGGTGATGCTAGGGGAGGCAGAGAGATGTGGGGCCAGGTCAGGATCCATCCTCAGGATATGCCAGTGTTGCATGAGAATGTTTTTAATTTGGCAGGCTGCTCCGTCGTAGGTGCCGATGAGACGGATCAGGGAGTCCTCCTTGGGTTTATTTTTAGGGGTAAGTAGGGTAGTTCTATCCAGGAGGACCGCTCTTTGATATGCTTTCCGAAGGATAAAGTCTGGATATCCCCGTTGCCTGAAGCGTTCTCTTAGGTCTTTAGCCTGTTTTTGAAATTCATATCTGGTGGAGCAGTTTCTGCGAATGCGCAGATACTGGCCGAAGGGGATACCACGTTTTAGGGCTGGTGGGTGGTGTGATTCCCATCTAAGTAGCGAGTTAGTCGCCGTGGGTTTTCTGTATATGGTGGTTTGAAGTTCTCCAGTGGGGGATTTGGAGATGGTGACATCCAAGAAAGGGAGGTGACTTGGGTGTATTTCGAATGTGAACCTTAATCCTAAGGGGTTGGTGTTGAGCTGGTCCACTAAGTCCGAGAATGATTCTTTAGTGCCCTCCCAGATGAGGAAGATATCATCAATATAACGGGCCCAGAGGGAGGCAGATTCTATCCCTCGTGGGCCCGAGTCGCTGAATACGTGGTTATGTTCCCACCAGCCCAGGAACAAGTTGGCATAGCTGGGGGCGCAAGCGCTCCCCATAGCCGTGCCCCTGAGCTGGTGGAACAATTTATTGTTGAAAATGAAATAATTGTGGGTCAGTGTGTATTCAAGTAGTGAGAGGACAAAATCATTGTGGGCCCTGTATTGGATACCTCTGCCTTCGAGGTAAAACCTTACTGCTTGTAGCCCCAAGTCGTGGGGGATAGAGGTATACAGGGCTTCAACATCGATACTGGCAAGGAGGCAGTGTGGTGGAATGTGTAGTCCATCTAGTCTCCTCAGGAGATCTGTGGTGTCCCGTGTGTATGAGGGAAGTGCCGTAACGAATGGGGCTAGTATACGGTCTATGTAGGAGCCCAGGTTATCACAGAGAGATTGACTGCCAGAGACGATAGGTCTGCCCTTGAGTGGGGAAATGCCCTTATGTATTTTGGGCAGCCCGTAGAAAGTGGCTATTCTCGGATGTCTCGGTAGGAGAAAGGAGAATTCGTCCGTGGAGATAAGCTTGTTTTCTAAGGCTGAGGTGAGAATCTCTTGAAGTGTTTTGAGGAAAGGTAATGTGGGGTCCTGACGGAGGGTGGCGTAACTGGATCTATCCAGGAGTAGGGTCTCGCACATGGTTTGATATTGGGAGGCCTCCATAACCACGATGTTTCCGCCTTTGTCCGAAGGCTTAATCGTGATTTTCAGATCTTTCTCCAGTGTGGATAGGGCTTTCAGTTCGTCCGGGGTGCAGTTGAAGTGCGTAGTGTGGAGATCGCTGTGCTCAAGATCATCCAAAACGAGTTTCGCAAAGATGTCGATACTAGTGATGTCGCCCACAGGTGGGGTTTTGGTGTTGATCATTTTAAGATTGGTGAAGGGTCCCAGGCCTTCCTGGTTCGGGTTTGTGTCGGGAAGGTGATGTAGGAGCCTCACGTCTGATAACATATCCAGAGGAATATTGAGGTCACGACTTACTTTGCGATCTCTGATGGCGAAAAATTTGCGCCAACGTAGCTTTCGTAGGAAGAGGTGGATATCCTTGTGCCATTCGAAGGGGTCGCATTTGTTCACAGGGACAAAGGAGAGACCTTTGTGTAGTATTGCTAGCTCATGTTGGGTGAGTTGTTTGGTGGATAAATTGATTACTATAGATTCTTCGCCCTGCCCCTTTGGTTCCGATTCCTTAATGGATAAATGGGGCCTTGTGGTAAAAAAGAAGACAAGGAGGAGGAAGGTAGAGAGGAAGCTGAAGCTTGGGCTTGGCCGGAGGCGGATAGGGGAATGCTGGATGTGCATGGTTGCGATGCCGTTATTGTTTGGTCGTACCTGCGTGGGTTCCCTCTGCCTCTGCTGCCCCTGCCTCTTCCCCTACCTCTTTGGGTTCTGGTTTGTGTATTTGATTCAATATCTGACGCGTCTGTGTCGGTGGAGATGTCAGTCTCCGGAGGGATAGTCCGGGTGGTGAGGTACAGATAGGCTTTATTTTCTCGGAAATCGTTTAAGTCTCTGTTGAATTGTTTGTGCTTGCGTTCTCTGAGGTGGTATTGGAATTTTTCCAACGTTCCTTGTAGGGTCTTTTTAAGGTCGCTGAATTCCGAATCGGTGGAGAATTTTTCAGAAATTTCGATTTGCTCTTGTAGGTTTTTAGTGAGCGTATCGAGTCTGGTTTTCTCTTCTTCGAGGAGTAGTTTCATGAACCGGAGGGAGCTGTCGGTGGCTTCTTTCTGCCAACGGTTCATGAACGGTGGGTTGTGGTATCGTGCCGCTGGGACCAGAGGGATGCGCAGTCCCTTAGGAACAATATTATTTTTAATATAATTTTCGAGTCCCTGTACCTCCCACCAGGCGCTAGCGTGGTCTTTGTAAAGTTTGGTAAGTTCCCTGAATGCGCTCTTGATGGTGGGTGTGAATTTCTTTTGTTGCATGTATGTTTTATCAGAGAAGACGTTGGTAGCTTCTGTCATCCATGAGGAAGTGTCAAGTCCCATCCTTAGAAAGCCAGACATCCTAATAGGGTGCCAGGAAGAAGAGTACACTGGGTGGGTAACGTGGGTGCCCAACCCCGTCCACCTTGAAAAGCTTAGAGAAAAGTACAAATGGTGGAGGTCTAGTTTTGTCAATAAGTGGTGTTAGGCCAGAAGGGGCGACTGTCTTGAGCCGGTAGATCCACTGGGCTTCTTTCTGGAGGAGTAGGCGGTCCCAGTCGCCCCCCCTCCTGGGTGGATCGATGAGATCGATCCCGATGAAACTCAATCCATCAATGGCGCCCCCGTGGGTCTCATTCATATGTCGTGATAGGGGTTTGTCGCGACCGTTTCTAATATCTCCTAGATGCTCGCCAATCCGGCGGCGGAATTCTCTAAAAGATTTGCCAATATATTCCTTGCCGAAGGGGCAGGATGCCCGGTAGATCACCCCCTTGGATAGGCAATTGACAAATCTACGGATAATGTAAGTTGTACCCGTCACGTTACTGGTGAAGGACTTGGTGCAGGTGATGACCTTACATGCGATGCAGCCACTGCACCTGTAGCAGCCCTTGATCTCTCTTTGGATCCACATGGTCGGAGTGGGGGGTCTTGTGTAATGGCTATGTACCACCCTATCTCTGATGTTCCGGCCCCGTCTGTAGGTGATGCTAGGGGAGGCAGAGAGATGTGGGGCCAGGTCAGGATCCATCCTCAAGATATGCCAGTGTTGCATAAGAATGTTTTTAATTTGGCAGGCTGCTCCATTGTAGGTGCCGATCAGGGATCAGGGAGTCCTCCTTGGGTTTATTTTTAGGGGTAAGTAGAGTAGTTCTGTCCAGGAGGACCGCTCTTTGATATGCTTTGCGAAGGATGAAGTCTGGATATCCCCGTTGCCTGAAGCGTTCTCTTAGGTCTTTAGCCTGTTTTTGAAATTCATGTCTAGTGGAGCAGTTTCTGCGAATACGCAGATACTGGCCGAAAGGGATGCCACGTTTTAGGGCTGGTGGGTGGTGTGATTCCCATCTAAGTAGCGAGTTGGTCGCTGTAGGTTTTCTGTATATAGTGGTTTGAAGTTCTCCAGTGGGGGATTTGGAGATGGTGACATCCAAGAAAGGGAGGTGACTTGGGTGTATTTCAAATGTGAACCTTAGTCCTAAGGGGTTGGTGTTGAGCTTGTCCACTAGTTCCAAGAATGATTCTTTGGTGCCCTCCCAAATGAGGAAGATATCATCAATATAACGGGCCCAGATGGAGGCAGATTCTATCCCTCGTGGGCCTGAATCGCTGAATACGTGATTATGTTCCCACCAGCCCAGGAACAAGTTGGCATAGCTGGGGGCGCAAGCGCTCCCCATAGCCGTGCCCCTGAGCTGGTGGAACAATTTGTTGTTGAAGATGAAATAATTATGGGTCAGTGTGTATTCCAGTAATGAGAGGACGAAATCATTGTGGGCCCTGTATTGGATACCTCTGCCTTCGATGTAAAACCTTACAGCTTGTAGCCCCAAGTCGTGGGGGATAGAGGTATACAGGGCTTCAACATCGATACTGGCAAGGAGGCAGTGTGGTGGAATGTGCAGTCCGTCCAGTCTCCTCAGGAGATCCGTGGTGTCCCGTGTGTATGAGGGAAGTGCCGTGACGAATGGAGCTAGTATACGGTCTATGTAGGAGCCCAGGTTATCACAGAGAGATTGATTGCCAGAAACGATAGGTCTGCCCTTGAGTGGGGAGGTGCCCTTATGTATTTTTGGCAGGCCGTAGAAAGTGGCTATTCTCGGATGTCTCGGTAGGAGAAAGGAGAATTCATCCTTGGAGATAAGCTTGTTTTCTAAGGCTGAGGTGAGAATCTCTTGAAGTGTTTTGAGGAAAGGTAATGTGGGGTCCTGACGGAGGGTGGCGTAGCTGGATCTGTCCAGGAGTAGGGTCTCGCACATGGTTTGATATTGGGAGGCTTCCATAATCACGATGTTTCCGCCTTTATCCGAAGGCTTAATCGTGATTTTCAGATCTTTCTCCAATGTGGATAGAGCTTTCAGTTCGTCCGGAGTGCAATTGAGGTGCGTGGTGTGGAGATCGCTATGCTCAAGGTCGTCTAAAACGAGTTTCGCAAAGATGTCGATACTAGTGATGTCGCCCACAGGTGGGGTTTTGGTGTTGATCATTTTAAGATTGGTGAAGAGTCCCAAGCCTTCCTGGTTAGGGTTTGTGTCGGGAAGGTGATGTAGGAGCCTCACGTCTGATAACATGTCCAGAGGAATATTGAGGTCGCGACTTTCTTTGCGATCCCTGATGGCGAAAAATTTGCGCCAACGTAACTTTCGTAAGAAGAGGTGAATGTCCTTGTACCATTCGAAGGGGTCACATTTGTTCACAGGGACGAAGGCGAGACCTTTGTGTAATATTGCTAGCTCATGTTGGGTGAGTTGTTTGGTGGATAAATTGATTATTATAGATTCTTCGCCCTGCCCCTTTGGTTCCGATTCCTTAGTGGATAAATGGGGCCTTGTGGTAAAAAAGAGGACGAGGAGGAGGAAGGTAGAGAGGAGGCTGAAGCTTGGGCTTGGCCGGAGGCGGATAGGGGAATGCTGGATGTGCATGGTTGCGATGACAGTATTGTTTGGTCGTACCTGCGTGGGTTCCCTCTGCCTCTGCTGTCCCTGCCTCTTCCCCTACCTCTTTGGATTCTGGTTTGTGTGTTTGATTCAATGTCCGACACGTCTGTGTCAGTGGAGATGTCAGTCTCCGGAGGGATAGTCCGGGTGGTGAGGTACAGATAGGCTTTATTTTCTCGGAAATCGTTTAAGTCTCTATTGAACTGTTTGTGCTTGCGTTCTCTGAGGTGGTATTGGAATTTTTCCAACGTTCCTTGTAGGGTCTTTTCAAGGTCGCTGAATTCCGAATCGGTGGAGAATTTTTCAGTAATTTCGATTTGCTCTTGTAGGTTTTTAGTGAGCGTATCGAGTCTGGTTTTCTCTTCTTCGAGGAGTAATTTCATGAACCGGAGGGAGCTGTCGGTAGCTTCTTTCTCCCAACGGTTCATGAACGGTGGGTTATGGTATCGTGCCGCTGGGACCAGAGGGATGCGCAGTCCCTTAGGAACAATATTGTTTTTGATATAATTTTCGAGTCCCTGTACCTCCCACCAGGCGCTAGCGTGGTCTTTGTAGAGTTTGGTAAGTTCCCTGAATGCACTCTTGATGGTGGGTGTGAATTTCTTTTGTTGCATGTATGTTTTATCAGAGAAGACGTTGGTAGCTTCTGTCATCCATGAGGAAGTGTCAAGTCCCGTCCTTAGAAAGCCAGACATCCTAATAGGGTGCCAGGAAGAAAAGTACACTGGGTGGGTAACGTGGGTGCCCAACCCCGTCCACCTTATGAAGCTAAGAGAAAAGTACAAATGGTGGAGGTCTAGTTTTGTCAATAAGTGGTGTTTATTTGTAGTAAATAATAGAAGAGGTTAGTGGAAACAAATACAGTAGTAGCGTACAAGCTGACGGTCAAAAGATCTGAGGAGCACACCGGCAGCTGTGCCTGTTGAGAAGGATGCGGGAGCATCGGCCGTGTTGTCAGCAGAGGTGGATGCGATGCTCCGTAGTCAATCTGCGTAGTTGCTTCGAGAGTGGGTGTATCACGGGCTGGACAGGCGGAGCCAAGTGTGGTGTATGTGTCCAGGCGATAGTGTACACTCAATAGTGTGTGGAGGGGGAGTGGGGGGGGGGGGGGGGTTGCACTCGTGGTATAGCAGATGCGAGGGGGTCCATAGTAGCCCTGATAGGGTGCTGGGTGGAGCCCACCAGGAAGTCCCTGGTTGGTCCTTAAACGGGCGGCAGCCCTAGGTGGCCGTCGTCCGATGGACTGCCCTGTCCTCGGACGAGTAACCCTAGTTACGGGGGGAGGGAAAAGGGGGTATATGCATTCGGACAGATGTGGAGATCACAGTAATCTGTCGCAGGTAAGAGACAGCTGCACAAAGGTGAAGGAGTTTAGGGTGGAGAGGAAGGTTCAAAAAACAGCAATATTTAAATGCGAACATCCTTATTAGTATATGACTGTGCGTGGTGATAGTCGTTGCGACAATTCCAACCGTGCTTAATGAGGTCGAATCTTCCTACCATTGCCATGTATTCACCTATTGATATAGGCTCATCAGGGGAAAATAAACCTATTGGGGAAAAAGCGGTTAGAACACAAACACCATAGTCATATGCTGAGTTGAACAGGTGTGTGTTAAGATGGGAACATCAAAGGTGCTTACCCTTGTAGTGTGGAATTTAGCAATATGCCTAGACGGGATTGGGTGGGTGGTGCCACCAGAGCAGTATTAGTAATGACAGCGATCAGACAATTCAAATGGCTTGATAAGAAGTACTGGGAGTAATGACAAGATGCGGAGAGAATCGTTACCTGGGGTCTAGGTATAAGTCAAGAGGTTCTCACAGAGTAGGTCGCACTGGCAATGGAGGCGACCAGATATAGTGATGAATGCTGTTAGGCCCCTATAAGTCGCGTGAGCGCGGGCATGTGTCGTGTGAGTCTGTCATCAAGGTGTTGCGGTGTTAGTAGGCGCGCCTTATAATGGCATGATGTCTCGGTCTGTGACGCCCCAGTAGCCGAGGGAGGGCCGAGGTATGACGGCTACACAAGCAATGGGCTTCCGTGGGGGCGCCTGCGCAGTCGTGCACCGGAGGTCGACCGAGTTGCCCCGGAGGAGGGGTGGGACGGTCAAGCCGCGTCGCACGGCAACCGGAGAGCGTAGGGGCAGCGCGTCAGACCACACGCCCAGAGACCGCCCCGGAGGCTGAGGGGGGGGACGGAGTTCCGGGGTGGGGCACCCAGAGCTCCGGAGAGAGGCGGCCAGGTAAGAATTGAAATGCATGGACCGCCAAGGATGGACAGGAGGGGTGGATCAGACAGTAAGGAGAGGATCCACGGGGGTTTCGTAGTGGTATCATGGTCGTATGCTCCATGTGGTAAGAGTAGTGCCCACATATAAGCACGAGAAGACCCTGGAATTAGGTTTGTGTCTGACAGCAGAGAGGAAGGGGAAGTAGACGACCGACCTTATGGCGAGCGGCTGTAGTAGGTGAGTCAGTTGGGTGCCTTGGGTTAAGGAATATGAGGCCGGGAGTGTGGCCTCTATATGAAGCAATGAAAAAAAAATTTTTATTCAATTGTTCGTTGAGGCCATAGAAGGGGCGACTGCTTGTAGGCCTGGTAGATCACCTGGGCTTCCTTCTGGAGGAGAGTAAGCGTGTCCCAGGACGTCCTTCTCCCCCCTCTGGGTTGAGATCGAAGTAGAGATCGATCCCGATGAAACGTCGAGCCATCTTAGGCACCAACCGGAGGTCCATCACTGTGTCGTGAAGGGGTTTGTCGCGGGCCGTTCTATGTCTCCTCAGATCTACGCCAATCTGGCGGCGGAATTCTCTAAAAATGATTTGCCAATAATTCCTGCCACAGGGGTCAGGATGCCCGGTATCACCCCTTAGGATAGCAATTGACAAAATCTGCGGATAGTGAGGTTGATGCCCGTCACATACTCGGGAAGGACTTGGTGTCAGGTTTGATGACTCATACATGATGATTGTTTTTCACCTCGCAAACCTGACGATCGCATCCCTTGATCTCTCTTTGACCCACATGGGTCGGAGTGGGGGGGGGGTACTTGTGTAATGGCGTGTACCACCCTATCTCTCGATGTTGCGCCGCGGCCCCGTTGTAGGTGATCTAGGGGAGGCAGAGAGATGTGGGGCCAGGTCAGGATCCGATCCTCAGGATTGCCAGTGTTGCATGAGGAATTTTTATTAATTTGGCAGGTGCTCTCCGTCGTAGGTGCCGATTGAGACGGATCAGGGAGTCCTGCCTTGGTTTATTTTTTAGGGGTAAGTAGGGTAGTTTAGTCTGCAGGTAGGGACCGCTCTTTGATATGCTTGATCTGAAGATAAAGTCTGGACTTCCCCGTTGCTGAACGTTCTCTAGGTCTTTATCCTGTTTTTGAAATCATATATGGTGGGCAGTTTCTGCGATGCGGGCAGATACTGGCCGAAGGGGATACTTTTTTTGTTTTACACCGTTTTTGGGCTGGTGGGTGGTGGTGATTCCATCTAGTAGAGATTATCGCGGGGGTTTTCTGTATATTGGTGGTTTGAATTCTCCAGTGGGGGATTTTGGAGATTGGTGACATCCAAGAAAGGGAGGTGACTTGGGTGTTATTTCGAGATGTGAACCTTAATCCTAAGGGGTTGGTGTTGAGCTGGTCCACAAGTCCGGATTGATTCTTTAGTGCCCTCCCAGATGAGGAAGAGATATCATCAATATACCGGCCGCAGAGGGAGGCAGATTTCTATCCCTCGTGGCCCCGAGTCTGAATACGTGGTTTGTTCCCACAGCCCAGGAACAAGTTGGCATAGCTGGGGGGCAACGCGATCCCATAGCCGATTGCCCCTGAGCGGTGGAACAATTTATTGTTGAAAATGAAATTAATGGGTCATGGATTAGTAGGAGCGGACAAAATTCATTGTGGTCCCTGTATTGGATACCTCTGCCTCGTAGGTACAAACCTACGCTTGTAGCCCCCAAGTACGTGGGGGATAGAGTATACGTTGGCTTCACGTCGTACTGGCAAGGAGGCAGGTGTGGTGGAATGTGTACCATCTAGTCTCCTCAGGAGATCTGTGGTGTCCGTGTGTATGATGAGGAAGTGCCGTAAGAATGGGGCTCAGTATACGGTCTCTAGGTATGGCCCGGTTATCACAGAAGAGATGACTGCCAGAGACGATATGGGTCTCCCTGCAGTGAGAAGGAGGAATGCCCTTACATTTATTTTTGGGCAGCCGTAGAAATGGCTATTCTCGGATGTCTCGGTAGGAAGAAAGGAGAATTCGTCCGTGA
Source organism: Engystomops pustulosus (assembly GCA_019512145.1). Classification (NCBI taxonomy): domain Eukaryota; kingdom Metazoa; phylum Chordata; class Amphibia; order Anura; family Leptodactylidae; genus Engystomops; species Engystomops pustulosus. The sequence goes on along the minus strand of WNYA01000963.1, from coordinate 33,530 downwards.
GAATAGCCTTGTTTTCTAAGGCTCGGGTGAGAATTCTGAAAAGTGTTCTTGACGAAAGGGGTAAATGTGGGGTCTGAAGGAGGGTTGAGCGTAACTGGATCTTCCGGAGTAGGTCTCGCACCTTGTTTGATATGGGAGGCTCCATAACCACGATGTTTTCTGACCTTTCTCCTCGTTTTCCGAAGGCTTAATCGTGATTTCAGATCTTTCTCCAGTGTGGATAGTGGCTTTCAGTTCGTCCGGGTGTGCAGTTTGAAGTGCGTAGTTGGGACCGTGGCTCAAGATCATCCAAAACGAGTTTCGCAAAGATGTCGATACTAGTGATGTCGCCCACAGGTGGGGTTTTGGTGCCTCCCCTAGCATCACCTACAGACGGGGCCGCAACATCAGAGATAGGGTGGTACACAGCCATTACACAAGACCCCCCACTCCGACCATGTGGATCCAAAGAGAGATCAAGGGATGCTACAGGTGCAGTGGCTGCATCGCATGTAAGGTCATCACCTGCACCAAGTCCTTCACCAGTAATGTGACGGGCACAACCTACACTATCCGCAGATTTGTCAATTGCCTATCCAAGGGGGTGATCTACCGGGCATCCTGCCCCTGTGGCAAGGAATATATTGGCAAATCTTTTAGAGAATTCCGCCGCCGGATTGGCGAGCATCTAGGAGACATTAGAAACGGCCGCGACAAACCCCTATCACGACACATGAATGAGACCCACGGGGGTGCCATTGAGGGCTTGAGTTTCATCGGGATCGATCTCATCGATCCACCCAGGAGGGGGGGCGACTGGGACCGCTTACTCCTCCAGAAGGAAGCCCAGTGGATCTACCGGCTCAAGACAGTCGCCCCTTCTGGCCTCAACGAACAATTGAATTTCAATTGCTTCATATAGAGGCCACACTCACCGTGCCCATATTCCTTAACCCAGGCACCCCTTGACTCACCTACTACACACCCCTCCATTAAGGTCGTCCTCTCTTCCCTTCCCTCTGCTGTCCAGACAACAAACCTAATTCTCAGGTCTTCTCGTGCTTATATGTGGCACTACTCTTACCCACATTGATAAGCATACGACCATTCCCTCGAAACCCCAGTGGATCCTCTCCTTACTGCTGATCCACCTCTCCTGTCATCTCCTTGGCGGTCCATGCATTTCAATTCTTACCCTGGCCGCCTCTCCTGCGCCGTGGAAGCTCCTTGGTCGGCCTCGCTAGCCTCCGGGGGCGGTCTCTGGGCGTGGTCTGACGCGCTGCCTCGCTTCTCCGGTTGCCGGGCGACGCGGCTTGCCCGTCCCCGCCCCTCCTCCGGGGCAACTCGGTCGACCTCGGTGCACACTGCGCAGGCGCCCCACGGACGCCATGCTTGTGTAGCCCATACTCGGCCCTCCCATCGGCCACTGGGGCGTCACATGACCGGAGACATCATGCGCATATAAGGCGCCTACTCACACCGGCAACACCTGAGCAGCTCCACCGACACACAGTGTCCCAGCGCTCACGCGGACAGCATCACTATACTGTCGCCTCCATTGCCAGTGCACCTACCTCTGGAGAACCTCTTTGACTTATACCTAGACCCCAGGTAAGATTCTCCGCATATTGTCACATTACTCCAGTATTTCTTATCAAGCCATTTGACTCTGTTGATCTGTCATTACTACAGACTCGCCTCTGGTGCACCCCAACCCAATCCCTCTAGGCATATTGCTAACTTCCACACTACAAGGGTAAGCACCTTTTATGTGTCCCATCTTAACCACACACTGGTTCACCTCAGCATATGACTATGGTTTTGTTCTACGCTTTTTCCCCAATAGGTCTTATTTCCCCTGATGAGCCTATACTCAATAGGTGAAACATGGCATGTAGGGAAGATTGACCTCATTAACGCAAGGTGTAACTTGTCGCACGACTAGCACCACGCACAGTCATATACTACATTAAGGGATTCGCACCTTAAACTTGTATTTGAACCTTCCTCTCCACCCTACTCTTCTACCTTTTGCACTTGTCTCTTACCTGCGACAGATTACTGTGATCTCCACAGTCTTTGTCCTAACCTGCATATACCCCCTTTTCCCTCCCCGCCGTAACTAGGGTTACTCGGCCGAGGACAGGGGCAGGTTCCAGTCGGGACGACGGCCACCTAGGGCTGCCGCCCCGAGTTTAGGACCAACCAGGGACTTCTAGGGCTCCCACCCAGCCCCTATCAGGGCCTACTAGGGACCCCTCGCACTCTGCTACCCACGAGTGCAACCCCCCCCCCCTCACACACTGCGTACATACACTATAGAGTGTACACTACCGCCTGGACACAGACACCACACTTGGCTCCTCCTGTCCAGCCCGTGATACACCCACTCTCGAAGCAACTACGCAGATTGACTACGGAGCATCGCATCCACCTCTGCTGACAACACGGCCGATGCTCCCGCATCCTTTTCAACAGGCACAGCTGCCGGTGTGCCCCCTAGGTCTTCTGACCGTCAGCTTGTACGCTACTACTGTATTTGTTTTCACTAACTTTTCCTATTATTCATTACAAATAAACACCACTTATTGACAAAACTAGACCTCCACCATTTGTACTTTTTTCTTGATGCATTATAAAGCAAAAATACCTTGAGAATGCTTTAGCTACACTAATGCTGAATTATGTCTTGGTTAATCCCTGAGCTGAGTAATTTTGCTGAAAAAACAATTATAACATTCAGGATCTTTGGAAAGCTGGGTCAGCATGTAACACATTACACACAGGAGCTTGGAATTACAAATGCAGGTTAGTCAAGCATGACTAATCAACCTGAGCTGGATGACTCATACACAGCAGCTGGGGGATGGTGCAGCAATTGATTATTCTGCCTTCAGGCACAAACCTGGGAATACATCATCCTCTCCTGCAGAGAAAAACTCACCTGCTAGAAGAAGCGCTGAACCAAGTGCTGAAGTTGCCATAGAAGCAACAGAGCTTCATTATCATAATGTTATATCTGTTTTATCAGCAAAACCACTCGGCTCAGGGATTAAACAAGATATGATCTTGCATCAGTGTAGCTACAGCATTCTCAAGGTATGTTTCATAAAGCATCAAATCAAATGGTAGGTTTCCTTTACTATAATAAATATCCCAACACTGAAAGAGAAAATTATATGGATGTTAACTTGAAGCCTAACCCAATTTCACAGCAAATTGACTTCCATTCAGCTTATATTGACAATGCCTTCCTTTACTCTGAAAGCAGAATGCACTGGACCTCATGGCCACACCCATTTGCTTATTTGCATATAAATATAAATTAAGTTTTTTCTTCTTGTTAAGCAGGGCACTTCACCTACATGGCCATATGTTTAGTTCATATGTGGCCTGGGAGTTGACAGATTCCCTGTAACATCTATATATCTTCCTATATATTGCTTTGGGAAATGTGATTTATTACTTGGAGTTAATTAGTAAGTGGCAGAGCTTTACTCTTGCTAATCAACTAATTAATCAAACGCCACCATAAAGGGCTTGTAACATGTAGAATTAACTGATAACACACTAAATGATTGTTCTATAGTAGCCACATGTGTACATACAGAAAAAATATCCCAGTCTCCCACTATTCATATCAGAATGTACCTAGGTAACATAGGGCCACATATCAAAATATCTGAGACAATAAATATGAGATAGATGATGTGCAGTATATGCAAAGGAAAGATAATAGTTAGATAATAGGATGATAGACTTCTCAGCACGAACTCGAAATAAAAAATACATGTATAATAAGTGATGGAATTGTATACCCCTTAAATGAGCTTTATATATATATATATAAATATATATATATATATATATATATATATCGATTATTTTATATATAGTGCCACCCTCAATTAAAAAATATAAGGGGTTTTTAGTATTGAGTTTAGAAATTAGCGCCTTTATTATTTATTTTTTTTAAGTAACCAAAAAACCGAAATTTTTGGGCAACCCATTTTAAGTGTTTTTCTATGCCAGCAGTGGAGAGTATCCCATAATCCAGTAATTATATGTTATTTGCCTTCCAGTGCTTCTACATCCTAATTGCTTCAGGCAGAATTTCACAAGTGGTTTAATGACCTTATTACACCCTCTGTGTCTAGGAGAGTGCACTGTTCCTGCTGCTCTCAGTATTAACATTTCCCGAACATCTCCTGCTCACCCTCTGACAGTAATACCTGCAATCTGCGCATGCACTGCTCACTTAAATGCAGCTGCAGGTGTCTGGGTCAGAAGATCCTCAGGTGGGCCCTGGCTTAGACTCCATACTGGACACCAGATGACCGAATATAACCTCATTTGGAGGCTGCTAGGGTTGATAGATGACCAACCCGCAGAATAATTTTATCTTGAGGACCCAAGGCCAACCCTAGCCCAACACTGGCAGGTTACCATGGGGGTGAACTTTCAGCCAAACTGTATACTAACAAGGAGCTGATGCAGATTTCAGCTATCACTCATGCCAGTCTTCTTGAGGAAGTTAGTAAATCTTTTGGGTTGAGGAATTCCTCACCTTGATCTCCTTCCCACTCCGCCTACTCTATTCAAAAGTGGAAAAGAGGCATAGTGGTGCACTTATGGAACAAATTCTGTGCACCCACATTTATACTAGCACTTCGTAAATCTCCCCCAGTGAATGTAGGTGGGAAAAACATCTGTAAGGTAAAAGGAAGAAGGAAAAACATGAAAGAAATGCAAAGTAAAAGCAAACAAAGTTTTTGGGATGATGTCATCTTGTAAATGGTCCTTTTTCTCTGCGCACTGCAGTCACATATGATACAGCTTATTATACAACGTGCATTATTGATTCAGAATCTGGGTAAACAAACAACATAACAAACCTTTTACAATGACTCCATAGATTCGATTTCCGAGAAAAATGAAAACATCTGGAAGTAAAAGTTCCAAAAATGAACAGATGAGAAATAACTGAAGTTAATCCGAGCAGAATAGTTAGCATGAGAGCAATTACTGTGAGGCAACAATAAAAGCATAACAAAATAATAAAATCAAGTACTCAGCGCTTTCTTCACAGTCACTTTTCAATGAATACATATTCTAGAATTAAATCCCAAAGCTGAGATCATAATGAATAGACAACATTCAATGTATGATATGCTGTCGACATGATTCACACACAGCGGATTTACAGTACTCAGAAATGTTCATCCCCTACATCCGAATAAGGCTGTTTCTGCAGCTTCTGCATTTCTATGAACATAACTCAGATAAGTGTGAGGGATTGAGAATCCAACATTATATTATATTATTAAGTGCCCACTTTCACAGAGAGTAATCAGCGTGGTGTGATATAACAACTCATGTATCTGTGTGACATCACATGACCACAGATTAAACAATGAAGTTTCCTACTAACTGACAGCAAGCAAAAGGTGAGGAATTGATACAGAAAGTATATTGGAAATTTGTATTACTTTTCCTTGCACAAAAATTATTCATTATATGCTAAACCACTTTAAAGTGAATGTGTCACCAGGAATGTAATTTTTAGCTGGTGACAGGTTCCAGTTGCCTATGCTATGCTAATTGTAAAAAAAATCCTTTGTCGGCATTCTGAATCATTCCAGTACTTTATGAAACTTTATTTCACATACCTGGCTCTCTGGCAGCAGTGTGTGGTGAGTCCTGGTGTGGCAGCCACGGATGGGACAGGCCGGCACGGCGGGACGGGAGAGGTTGACTGGAGAGGCGGGCCGGGCGGCCGTGGACAGGACAGGGGGGCTGGAAAGGCAGGCCAAGCAGGCCATGGATGTGTGAGGTGGGCTGGAGGGCCACAGACGGGAGTGGGGACTGGAGTGGCGGGCCCGTGCCCGCGATGGTTGGGCCGGAGAGGTGGCGCACAGATGGGAGAGGCGGGGCAGTCCCAAATTAAGAGGCGCAGATAAGGTAGGGCTTTTTGAGGCTGCCGGTGTGGCGGCGGTGATGGCGCCACCTCTGGCATCAGTGCCTCTGTAAGTGCTGGGGAGGGCCAGTACCTATCTCAGGTAAATGCCTCCCCAGGATGCACACCCTGCAACCACGATCGTAACGCTCCTGACCAGCACCATCAGATTCCGCAGCCCTTTACAGATTATGGGATTTATATACAAACAAAGTCATTACAGAGTAACAATATGTCATATGAAACAATAGGAATGAAGGCCCTGCTCTCAAGAGCTTACAATCTATAAGAGAGGGACACTTAGGGTTCATGCCGACGATTTGCAGTCAGTTTATTAACAGTCGGCACATGGCTGCACAACATGCAAATACTTTTTGATGGATGAATAGATGAATCTGTTTTTTTAATGAACGGGTGCCCATTCTATTAGGGGTGGAGCATGTCCTGGTCTGTACTGTTTTCACTCATCAGTATCTACAATAGAAGTCAATTGGGGGGATTTATCAAGACTTGTACTTATGCCACCTCCACTCCAAGTGCCTGGCGCAGACTATAGATCAATTCTACAGCAGTCAGGACCTGGCATATAACTGTCCCATGAATAAGGGTAGCGGTTTTACCCAAAACGCGTAGGCATTCTCTTTCGATGTTATGTGATGCACTCCGTATGTACTTGTTTTACTGAAGATATAATAAAGTCTAAAAAAATTTTTAAGAAGAAAAGTGGAATCTCGTCTCTGAGCTGGATCACGTCTGTGTTCAATAACTGTCCCATGGCGCGGTGGTCCAGCAGATATATCAAGAGGTCGGAGCCACTACGCCAATGCTCAGTGGCGTAACTAGAAGCTGATGGACCCCAATGCAAAGTCTGTGCCAGGCCCCCGACTATAATGTATGGTTTATAGTAATAGTCTTCTCATATGGCAAAGTGACAACATTAGGACCCCATACACCTAACCGGCAGCCTCAAAAAGCCCTACCTTATCTCCGCCTCTTAATTTGGGACCGCCCCGCCTCTCCCATCTGTGGGCCTCCTCTCCGGCCCACCCATCCGGGTTCGATCGCAACCTCTGCACCCCTCAAGTTACGCCCCTGCCAATGCTTTATAAGTCCCTCCATTGGGTCATAAAAAAGGAAACACTCAGATAGCACCCTAGTGGCATCCTTTAAAACAGATGGCTTGCTGGGATACAGTTTTGATATATGATGAATACACTCCAAAATGAAACTCTGTTAAAAATGGACAGACAGATACAAAACGGATGCACAATGAATGAAAATCAGCTTGATTGGGGTAATTTGCTTTATTTTTAAAGAATAAGAGCTTACAGTGAGTTACCCTCATCTTCTGCACCAGATTTATTAACATGGCTGATGCTGGATGATAAATACAATGCAGTTTAAAGGGAACCTGTCATCAGGATTTTACATTTTCACCTTTTTACAGGTTCCCATAGCTTCAATTTTTAATATGTATTCCCACATCATCATTATCTGCACACTGCTGGAACAATTCTACTTCCTGCTCCTTCCTCCCCTGTCTCTCATGTAGATGTGAGCTGACCCTGTTCTGCATGAGAGGCCAAATTGAGAGAGCAGGAAGTAGAGCTGAAATAGCAGTGGGCAGATAATGATAATGACTCTTTAGTCTATTCTTTTACATTCCATAACTTTGTACTATAACTTGTAAGAACATTTCCATGTAATTGTGAATGCATTTGCATATATTTTATGCCTAATTTGGCCATGGGTCAATTGCTTCATTTCCATACTAGCAGGGGTGCACCATCCTAGAGGCAAGTTGAGCCTTTTGCCTCAGGGAGCACCAACCACAGCAAGATGGGGGTGTCAGCATCAGGGGCGCAATCGCAATCAGGGCCTGACAACTAAAAATATTGGGGCACATTTATCTACCTGGTCCTGTCGCGATCCCGTGGTGCGTTGACCGACGAGGATTCGGGTCCGGCGCTATTCACAAAGGTCATGCATTTAAAAAAATCCAAAACACAAACATACATGCACAAATGTCATGACTAAACATAAATTATCCCCATAGGGTTTAAATTTATGTTACAGCCTATCATAGATTTTAAAAAAATATATAGTTGGCCTTAGGTCACTGTAGAAAAAAATAATCTTGTACTTACTTTCCCCAGCACTCCTGATTTCTGAAGCCGCTGCCCGTCGGTGCTTTGTGGAGTTTGTTTACAGGGGCAGGCATTCTCAGCTCCGACTACTTCCAGGTGTCTGGCACTGCTATCCGTCCCTTGTCCCAGTGCCTGATACACATTGAAAGTAATGCTGGGACAGGCGACGGGGCATGCCAGATGGACAAAAATTTTCTGAGCCAAGCATGCCTGCCCTTGTAAATAAGCAGGGGAATGACACAGACCGACAACAGTGTGGGACTCTGAGAGAACAGGAAAAATGTAAGTATACATTTATTTTTTTTGTACAGCCCACCAGATCATTCAGACAGACCCCACATTTTGTGCATGGCCCTTAGTAAACGTGCCCCGTAGTTGTACCTCACTCAAGCAATCTTAAATGGGGGTAATTCATTAAGACTGGATTTTTAAAATTCCCCCTGTCAGCGCAGCGGACTCAGGAAATTGGGCTCTGCCAATTCGGATTTAAGACCAGGTCTAAACTAGAGGTGTTACTTGCTATAGTCTCTGCTGGTTTTCGCCAGGTGGGGCAATCATGCCCCTAAGCGTCACTGCCCCAATTCCCACCATGGCATGCCCCAAAGTGGCGTGTTTGTTGGAAATAGTGACGGGGGAGAGGGAGGTAAAGTTTATGTGCCTTCTTTACCAGAAAACTCCTTGAGAAGGCATTATGAATCTCCCCATTGCACTTGAGAGCAAAAATGGGTCATCTTCAAACTTTCTGGGAAATGTTAGCAATCTGTAATTTGCAGTAAAAAACTGTCACATTTTTTCTGACAGTTTTTAGACACATTTACAACTGGTGTGCTAAAACGCAGTGTAAGCTCAGTAAAAGAGGTATTGTCTAAGTTGTGCCAAAAATTTGGCATATAGAGATGAGAGGACCCAATGGTTGTGTTCAGGTTCAGCGGTCGGCCACCTGATCTAGACATATTCCCAGATGTGCAGCCGAATAGCCAAATCAGCAACTAGCCATGACTATCATTGGCCAAGGGGAAACCCTTCGGGTCCGTTCATATCTACTGGCTTATTTTTGTGGCTCAAACTAAGGCAACTAATAGGAAATGGAAAATATGACTAGACTTTTCAACTACCCCAGATTTATCATCCAGCGTCAATCAAATGATAAATCTGGTGCAGCACAGAGTCTAAATTTGTATTATTACTGCAAGATACTTTTGATTAATCAGACTAAGGATTATCGAAGGAAAGAAGAACTTTATTCTGAAGGGTCTCTGCATTTCTATCTAATTAGAATGAATACTCTCAGAAAATGTCAATTTATCTTCCGGATCCTCTTGACAAAATCTGTTTTTTTTTTTAATTCATTAAAACGTTTTATTCCATTTGACTCTATTACCTGGTTAATCTATTGTTCTGTTTAATACTCCATCTTTGGCCCATTACACAAAAACGTATGTAGGAGGGAGGAAAAATGAGCACTCCTCACCCCTCCCCTCTCCATTGAAAACGGCCCGGCTCGGTCACGGTACGGTCAGACACCTTGTACTCACCACATTGTGCGGCCGTATCTCTGGCTGGCCCATACAATCGTCTATATGAGGCCTTTCACATTGAAATCATCAGTTTTGCAGCAGTAATAATTAAAAAGATATGTTACATTTTGCCAACATGATTGTTAATCTCCTATTTATATAAAGACCTTCTGAATGACAAACAGCAAAGCCACCATCAAGATCAATTTTAAGACACTGCATTGTGACAAGTCTAAATCTTATGATGAACGATCTGCTTTTCTAGTCTTGGAAACTCTATACAATGAATTTTCTTATCTTTGCTCACCTCATCTTTTCGGCCTAACGTACCGTCATGGCAAAGAGTGATGTTTTCAATCCAGTGGTGTCCCCGCTCTGGTACAAGAAACATTGGCTGATTAATGGGTCCCCTGCTATTTAGTCCATGCTTAGGTTTTGATTAATGTATCCCAATTTAGCGAAGAAGAAACTCTGGGAAGGCAAAATTGTCAAACTTAATTGACCTAGTTTGTAACTATTAGCTTGGCCTATACTTTGCTTTATATATGTTATATGAGTTGACAAAAAGCATTATAACCAGGGCTTTAATCTCTGCTTCTGAATACAAATCCACTAGTTAATTAATCCTTTTTATTAAGTGGTGGCAGTGTTTATATGATGTATGCTCCATAGTGTATAGTTTGTTTTCTATTAAATTGAATATTTCATAGTTGTTACACTTATGTAACTGGCTAAGGAATACGGAATTGTTATTTATGGAGGCCATGTGCAGAACCCTCAATGTGTACAGCAGTTAGTCACCTTACAAATCCCCCTTTCTGCGACCCCAAACCCCTGATGACGACAGGCCAAACATGTCAGGTGGGCTTCACTGTGCAGCAGAAAATGTTTTAGCTTGCAGAAGACTGGATATGGGAGAACGCTATCTCTACAACCAATATGTAGCCCTGATATACAAGACTAGGTGTTAGTGTAGCACCAGTATTTGAGATAGACTGATACTGCATGTAAATAAGCCCCACTGTGTAAGAAGGTCTAGTCTAACTGTGCAATTTTTTAAATAAAATTTTTGTTTATATTTACCAATATGGTAAAATAAAATAGAGGTTCTAGAGGATCGAAGCTTCACGTGCATTGTTGCACCTGCCGAAGAGATACTGCGCATGCGTGAAGTTCGGGGAGCTGGCAGTGCGATGGAAGATTCAGCTTGGGTGTGCAGGTAGGAGGGATCGCAGAGGTAGCTGGGGCTTGGAGTAGCCTTTGTCCCCGGTTCCTGGAGAGGCTAGACCATGCCCCAGTGGCATCTGCAGAAAATTAGCACATTAGTTAGAGGAAGTGTGGATGAGGTTAGAAAGCATTAAAGGATTAGGGAAGATTAGTTTAGGATTTAAAATGGTACTGGGAATCTACCATCAGATTTACCTTAGTAGGGAGATTCCTGATGGTAGGTTACCTTCTGTTATTTTGTCTAGTTTAATGTGCCACAATGATTACAATTTTGGAGCTACAATTTAATTTTTTTTACTTTTCTTTGCTAAGCCGCTGCCCTTTTTTAAGACCACAACCCTTTTTGTATAAGTTGCAAAAGTGCCTAATAATGTGTTGCAAGGGCATTTCAGTTTTTCACTATAGAATACTTGCACATACAGCGTGATACATCTCCCCCATGTCTCCTGAGAAGGCCGACACAATGGGGGTCATTTACTAAGGGCCCGAATCGCTTTTTTTCGCCGGGTTTGCCGAATTTTTCCGATTTGTGCCGAATTGCCCCGGGTTTTTGGTGCACGCAATCCGATTGTGGTGCATCTGCGCCGGCATGCACGTGACGGAAATCTTATGGTGTGGCCATCGGAAAACCTGACGGATTCGGAAAAACCGCAGAATTTTTTTTAAAAAAAGTGTCGCTTGACACGCGCTTACCTGTACCCAGCAACGGATGGTGAACTCCAGTGGACTTCAGCGCAGCAACGACACCTGGTGGACATCGGACACCCTACCTTAGTGAATCGCCGGAAGACCCGAATCCTCGACAGGACTGGGTAAGTAAATCTGCCCCAATGTATTTTGATACCCTGGGGGTAACCCGACATACAGACATAATTTAGTGGTATATCCACACTTGATCTGTGTGAACCCACCTAACAGCATGTTATCCTATATAAATCAAGAAAACAAAAGAAAATGGGGAATAGAATAAAGACTAGGATTGCGTTTTGTAAAGGTGAAAATGCATACTTTATTAGTTACAATGTGAATAAAAACATGTATGATGAATAAAAAGGATGGCTACAGGAGAGACAGAAGTTCACAAAGACCAGGACATATGATGTACAGGGGGTAAGTAATAAATAGTAAAGGGCAAGCTGATAACAAACTCAATAGTGAGTTACAGCATTGTATATGTCCAAACGGTTAACAGCAGTAGCATTACTGTAACATGGACAAGTGCTAGTACAATCCATGGACCTATACAATGTAAATGGCTGTGAGCCGAGAGCCTGTACTTATAGTTACCTGGTCAGTAAGAATTCCCCAATGCGTGTTTCAACCCGCCGGTCTTTCTCAAGGGGTAATGCTAAATGAGACCAGCCCAGTATATAAGCTGCAACTGACCAATGAAATTTAGTAGTCCGTTAGTATAATAGAAATCACCTGTAATTGCGGCGCATGACCGTCTGCATGTGTCCGCGCCAGCGGCCGGGTCGAGCGCTGACGTCACCGAGGCGGTGCACGTGACCGCGTCATGTGTCTTCTGCGACACGCCTCCCAGCACGGAAGCCGCGGGCCAGAGGCAGGCAGGCATGCGCACTAGGTGAGTTAGTCAGGAAGATAGAATCATCAGCAGATGCATGAGATGTTAGATGATATTACAGCAAGCGGTTCATTAGAGCCAATTAAAAATGCCGATGTTGAAAACAGTGATTATGAACAATGCAGGTGGAAATATGAACACATTGCAACATATTGATTAAATACCAGTAAAGCGGACTATCATACAATAAATGACATAATAAATATAATAATGGGTAATATTACAATGCAAAAGAGCTAACATAGACCAAAGGTAAATTCATACCTTCTATAAAAAATATAACAATGTAACAAATTGTGACAGATGTGTGAAGGTTTCTGAATGCATACTCTCTATATGCACAATTACATAAATGAATAAATAAATAGATGAATAAATAAGTAAATATATATATACAAAAGTGAAAGATTCCTTACTGATCCTATTATCATTAGATTTAGTTGGATGTTCAAATGAAGTACAAATGTGATGTCTCTTAAGTGAGGATGACAGTGTGTATAAGAGTGTAAGGCTGAGGGGCAAGTGTGTGTAGGTAGACATGAATGAATGTGAGGTGCAGGTTATGATAAAGTGATAAGCACTGTGAGGATGAGTGTAGAATGCGGAGTGATAGTGAGTGTAAAGTTGTGTGGAGGATGCATGTAGGGTGCAATGATGAAAAGGTGTATGGCGAGTGCAATTGCAAGATGTAATAGGAATGTGAGGTCATGTTGCGTGAACAAATTCAATGAACATAATAATATAGATTAAACTATATGTGATGCACACGATATATATTACACCAGTGATGGCGAACCTATGACACGCGTGTCAGCACTGACACGCGTAGTCATTTTTGCTGACACGCGGCCGCCCAGCGCCCGCTGTCCCCCCCTCCCTGTGTAATGTGCTACCCCTATGTTAATGTCCCGCCGCCCCCGTCCTTGTGATTCTGTCCCTGTGCAATGTGCTCCCCTGTGTAATGTGCTGCCCCTGTGTTAATGTCCCGCCCCCGTCCCTGTGTAATGTGCTGCCCCTGTGTTAATGTCCGCCCCCGTCCCTGTGTTTCTGCGCCCTGCTTACCTGTCCGGCGCCGCGTTGGTCCGCCCACCTTCTGCAACTCCTCCGGCTCCTCCAGGCTGCAATGCGCACTGCTCGTCACGTGACTGAGGCGACCTGACGTCAGGTCATGTCAGTCACGTGACCCGAGGCGTGCGGTGCAACCTGGAGGAGCCGAGCCGCCATTATTGTCAGAACCTGCTAGTAAAGCTACAGGGAAGAAGACATCACGTGTTAAGTATTTAAGTGTTATTATTATATATATTGTAAGGAGGGCGCTAGGGGCTATGTTAGTAGTTATAAGAGGGAGGGTGCTAGTGGGTAATTTGTATAAAGGGGCTGCCGCTAGGGGTGATTTTAGTAGTAAAGGGTCAGGGTGCTAGGGGTAATTTTTAGTAGTAAGGAAGGCGGTGCTAGGTGGTAATTTATTAGTAAATGGAGGGTGTTAGGGTTATTTTAATAGGAAAGGAGCGATGATTCGAGTAAGGGCTCAAGGGTTAATATTAAGGGGGTCTAGTACTTTCGTAGAAACGGAGGGTGCTAGGGGTATTTATAGTCGGACGTAGAGGGATAAGGGTGCTGCTAGGGGTTTTTAGTAGTAAGAGCTCATGTATGGGTTTTGAGGGCCGCTAGGGATGTTTTAGTAGTAAAGGGAGGCGCTAGGGGTATTTATTATTAGTGTACAAGGATGGCTCGGCTAGGGTGTTTTTAGTAGTAAAGGAGCGCAGGCCTGGGGTTTTTACGTAGTAAGGGGGTCCGCTAGGGGTCTTTATATTAGTAAAGGAGTCCGCTAGGGGTATTTTAGTAGTAAAGGGAGGCCGCTAGGGTAGTTTTAGTAAAGGGAGAGGCGTAGGGGTATTTCGTAGTAAAGGGGCCACTGGGTTATAGAAGGGGCGCTATTTGTAGTAGTAAGGGAGGCCACAGGGTGCTAATTTATGATAAGGGATAGGCCGGTGTGACATGTTTATAAGGGGAGGCCGCTGCTGGACATTTATTAATAAAGGGGAGGCCGCTGCTGGCACATGTTATTAAGACAAACAATTAGTTTTCCTAAAGGTGACACAGCACCCGAGTTATGCTTGTTTATTTGGCGAATTTTGACACACCTAGCTCAAAAGGTTGCCCATCACTGTATTACACTATGGTGTATAGTGAAGAGGGGTGAATAAAACATGATGGGGCAGATTTACTTACTCGGCCCGTTCGCGATCCAGCAGCGCGTTCTCTGCGCTGGATTCGGGTCCAGCCAGGATTCATCAAGGTAGTTCCTCCGCCGTCCACCAGGTGGCGCTGCTGCGCTGAAAAGCATCTGAACTAGAGATGAGCGAACATACTCGTCCGAGCTTGATGCTCGTTCGAGCATTAGCGTACTCGAAACTGCTCGTTGCTCGGACGAGTATTTCGCCAGCTCGAGAAAATGGCATCTCCCGCCGTTTTGCTTTTGGGCGGCCAGAAACCGAGCCAATCACAAGCCAGGAGACTCTGCACTCCACCCAGCATGACGTGGTACCCTTACACGTCGATAGCAGTGGTTGGCTGGCAAGATCAGGTGACCCTGGAATAGACTAGCCCCTGCCCGCGCTGCTCGCGTCATTCTCTGTCTGGATGCCGCTAGGGAGAGAGCTGCTGCTGGTCAGGGAAAGCGTTAAGGTGTTCTATTAGAATAGTGTTAGGCAGGAGTGATTCAACAAGAACCCAACAGCCCTTCTTAGGGCTACAATAACGTTTTATTTTACTTTTTTTTGGTTTGCTTGTGGCTGGGCTTGCTGCTATTAGTAGTGCAGCTAGTACCATATTGTGAGTAATTTGCAGGGAGACTTGTGTTTAGCTCTTAGTGACACACATATCCACCTCAAACACCGAAGTGGGACAATTTATTAGGGGTTTGATTTGAATTAGGCACAGTCTGCTGATTTATTTATTTTTTACGTTTATTTCTCTTATAACTCAAAGTCATCTGGCACAGCACAAAATCCAGTTGTGTGCTGTCAGTGTAGGTTAGAAACTAGCCATAGCAATAGGATAGCATCGTTTTGTTTAAAAAAAAAAACACAAAAAACACAAAAAAAAAAATTTGAAGTTTACACTTTAATTTTGAAAATGTTTAACCCGAGGGCTAGGGGTAGAGGACGAGGGCGTGGACGTGGGCGTCCAACTACTGCAGGGGTCAGAGGCCGTGGTCCTGGGCGGGGTGAGACACTACCTGCTGATGAGGGAGCAGGGGAACGCCGCAGAGCTACACTCCCAAGGTTCATCATGTCTCAAGTTACTGGGACTCGTGGTAGAGCATTGTTGAGGCCAGAAAGAGTGCGAAGAGGTGATGTCGTGGATTGCGGACAATGCTTCTAGCCATTTGTCCACCAGTCAGTCTTCCACGCAGTCCACCCATGTCACCGAAATCAGCACTCCTCCAGCTCCTCCACCTCAGCCTCCTTCCCCCCAGTCTGCCCCCTCCCAGCAAAATTTGTCATTTGAACCGGCATACTCTGAGGAACTGTTTTCTGGACCCTTCCCACAGTCACAAACCACTAATCCGGTTGCTGCTGAGCAATTTTCCGATGCCCAGGTTTTCCACCGGTCGCAGTCTGTGGGTGATGATGACATTATTGACGTAGTGGAAGAACTGTGTAAAGAGGGGTCGGACGATGAGGAGACACGGTTGTCAGACAGTGGTGAAGTTGTTGTCAGGCAGGAAGTCCGAGGGGGGAGCAGACTGAGGGATCGGAGGATGATGAGGTGACAGACCCAAGCTGGGTTGATAGGCCGGGTGAACACAGTGCTTCTGAGACGGAGGCGAGTCCTATAGCAGAACAGGTTGGAAGAGGCAGTGGTGGGGCCAGACAGAGAGGCAGGGCCAGAGCTGGTGCATCAGCGCCAAATGTTGCCCGTAGTCAAGCTCCTGTGGCGAGGGCTAGATTTTCAGAAGTCTGGAGGTTCTTTAAAGAAACACCGGATGACCGACGGAGTGTGGTGTGCAACCTTTGCCAAACCAGGATCAGCAGGGGTTCCACCACTACTAGCTTAACTACCACCAGTATGCGCAGGCATATGAATGTTAGACACCCCACTCAATGGCACCAAGCCCGTTCACCTCCGGCCGGGCACCCACTGCTCCTTCCCCTGTGTCATCTGCTAGTCAGCCCCCTGCCCAGGACCACGGCCCAAACACCTCCCGTGCGAAAACCCCATCTTCGCCTCCACGATCCTCCACAGCATCCACCAGCGTTCAGCTCTCCATACCCCAGACGCTGGAGCGCAAAAGGAAGTATAGCGCAACCCACCCACACGCCCAAGCCCTCAACGTCCACATCTCCAGGCTAAGCAACTTGGAGATGTGGACGTTGAGGGCTTGGTTGTCTTAGCTGGAATGCTCCCTATAGGCTGGTAGAGACCGAGGCCTTTCAAACCTCATGGCGGCGGCCCCCCCTCGTTGTCGGTCCCCCGCCGCCACTACTTTTCCTGATGTTCCCCAGCCCTGAACAGCACGTGTCAGAGACATCACGTACCCTGACAACCGCCGTTTTCTGACAAGGTCCCACCTACCACGGACACTGGTACGAGTGCTGCCGGGGGCAGGCCACTATATCGCTGACGGCACATTGGGTTAACTGTGGAGGCTGGACCGCGTCTGAACTTATAAGAACGCTCTACACTTGATCTTTATACAAAGGTTCTTAGAAGTGCTGTTTGGGGAGTGCCTAGAGACAGGGGCTTGGATTGGCGAAGCTCGCCTGGTAGCAGAGCGCCAGCTCCATCTCAAGATCCAACTAACATAGTTTTAACTGCTCAGCACCTTTAATCTACTACTAGTTCACTGCCTCCATACATGGTCCCCTTATCAACGTTTCTGTGTCAGGCAGAATTTGGTTGTTTTCATGGCTTCCACATCAAACTTGTTAACTTTGTTGCCACCCTGCTGTGTAATCCACAAAATATACTGGCAAACTTTTATTTTTTACCGATATTATTTCAGCGTTCTTGCCGCTACTCTGTTTACATTCCCCTCACCCGCCATAATCCCAAACTTATAGAACGCTACTACACTTGATCTTATACAAAAGGTTCTATAAGTGCTGTTTGGGTGTAGCCGAGAGACAGGGGCTTGGATAGGCGAAAGCTCGCCTGGCAGCGGAGCGCCAGCTCCATCCCAAGATCCAACTAACATAGTTTTAACTGCAGCACCTTTAATCTACTACTAGTTCACTGCCTCCATACATCGTCCCCTTATCAAACGAGGCTGTGTCAGGAAGAATTTTCAGTGTTTCACCAATACATAGTGGAACTCGGCCCATCTGTCGCCGCCATGCTGGAGACCTGAAGTTGCAATCATAGCAGCGCAATATGGATGCCCCATACTGTCGCTTCTAATCATGGAACCATTTCCGTAAAAAACATTAAAATAGAACCACTATGCTACTCCATTATTCCTAGGTGAAATATTCAAACGACCCGGCCTGCTTTGAAAATTATAATTTTTTCAAAGTAAACGCTTCTGGCCCCCAGGCCCATTTTGGGTGGAGAGGCCGAGAGACAGGGGCTTGGACAGGCGAAAGCTCGCCTGGCAGTGGACCGCCAGCTCCATCACAAGATTAGCAGCCTCAGAGGCATCCATGCATGCTGCCCCTGCTGTTTCCTGTCCATTTTGCCTCCCACGGTCCTCCACAGCGTCCACCAATGGTCATTTCAACTCTCTATACCCCAGACGCTGGAGCACGAGAGGATATGCAGCACATCATCCCCTTAACAAACGAGCTGTGTCAGGCAGAATTTTCAGGTGTTTCACCAGATACATACTGGAACTCGGTCTATCTGTCGCCGCCATGCTGGAGACCTGAAGTTTGCAATCATAGCAGCCAATATGAATGCCCCATACTGTCGCTCTTAATCATGGAAGTCGTCTCCATGGCTGCCTCCACATGTCGTCCCCTTATCAAAGGACTGTGTCAGGCTCATTTTCGGGTGTTTCACCAGATATTTTATGGAAACTTGGTCACTATGTCGCCACCATGCTGTGTTATCGACTAAATATACCGTCAACCTTTTGTTCACAGAGGAAATCATTTCACCTCCTTGGTGAAACCTGAGTCCATTTAGGTATATGTCGCCATGAAACTCTCTAGCTTGCCACTGCTGGCCGCTGCCTCTGTATGCCGTCCCCTATATTGTCAGGGTCAATATTGCATGTTTAGATGCTATCTAGCCTCATTCGTCACATCTGTCATGGCCATGCTGTTGCCCATAATTTTTGCATAATGGTGCGATTAAGCAGCCTCAGAGCATCCATGCATGCGCCCTGCTGTTTCCGTCCATTTCCGTGGTGTTTCCATCTTTTCTGAGTTCCCAGGTGTTTAAGAGAGTTCAATTTAACCTATCAATGAAAGCTTTCAGACCCAGCTGATTGCCTCTCCAATGAAATATGTAGTCGTCGATGTATCGGATCCACAGGGGATCCGACACATCGACGCTCATCAGATAAAAATAGCTCCCTCTCCCAACCCTAGGAACAAGTTGGCATGATGGGGGCACAAGCTGCCCCCATGGCTGTTCCCTGGAGCTGTAGGTAAAGGAGCCATTGAGCGTGAAGAATTGATGACTAAGGACGAATCAAGTATGGGTCAGATGAACTGCTCTCAGGGTCAGTGGTGTGGTCATTTGTAAAAAATAAGCAATAGCTTCAATGCATCCGTGTGCCTATTGACGTGTACACGATTCTACGTCACATTTCACAGGATGTCTTCTGGATCCAGCTGAATTCCTCTAAATCGCCGAAGGAGATCAGTGGAATCTCTCTTAAGTAGGACAGGATTCAACCATAGGTTGGTAACAAGGAATCAATATATTTACATATATTGTCGGTTAAATTACCTCTTTCCGAAATAATGGGTCTTCAGGGGGATTTGAAGCATCTTGTGAATCTTCGGAAGAAGATATAATGTGGAGATGGTGGGATCCTTCAGTATAGAGTGCTTCAGCGCCCGTTTTGAATTCCCATTCTCGTCCAGACTTCTCCAGAATGTTCGACATTGAAGCTAAAGAGGATGGGTGGTTTAACATGTCAGTTTTTTTATAGCACTTTGTATCCGCAATTGTCCTGTGGGCTTCCCTGACATACATTCTGTGGGCCATAGTCGACATTACCCCCCTTAATCCGCATGGCTTTATTTGAATGTTGTCAAGCGCCTCTAAGTCTTTTCAGGCTGGCTCTTCACCCCCCAATGGGAATAAATTATGCATGTTATCCTATCATTTCCTCAGCACATTTCCTGCAGGCCCCACCTACGTGGCATTTCATTGTTCGCACACTAACATTTCTTTGCCACTGCAAAATTCTAAGATGTTTTCTTCTCTCCATCCCTGTGAATAATTTTACGCATTACAGGTAATACTTAGTGTTTTGTGCGATATAAGCTACAATCTATTTATCACAACTCATACAACTTTTGTAAATGAACACTTTCCTCTTTATTCTTGACAGTATTCTGTAATTTATTGACCCAAGTTGACAACTCACTTTACGGCTTTCTATGTGAGTAATTACCGTATTGGTATAATAACTTTCGAGTTCTGGAATCATTGTGAATCTGTTACCTTTCGGAGTAAAATGTGAAGAGATGTGCAATATTTTTCATTTCTTAGTTTTTTTTTCAGTTTTTTTCCGGGGCACATAACACAGTTCACTAGAAGGACACTACTTTCACAAGAAATTCAATTTTTTTTTAAATAAAATATACTAATAGTCGAAACTGTTAACCACAGGACGCCTGTTAAAAACCCCTAAAATACTTTCTCAGGGAATGTTAGTATCTCCGCTCCGGCCCCGTGCTTGCTGACGGTACACAGCAGTCAGCCTTACTGCTGCTAATCAATTACACTACCGCGAGGTGCACGCTGTGGCACTGTCTTTTCGCGCATCCAACCGGTGGATACGGCAGGTCGCTGAGATTCGACAAGATCGCAGAGGGACGGGAGGCGCTGGGGTGGTTGAAGCAGTTTGGCTGAACTAAAGGGATAATGTAGCAGAGTTCTGATGACATGGCCGAGGCTTGGTGCCACACTTGACTACTCGACCCTGAACCCATCCCCTGTAGCCTGGGCTTGGATATAGTTGTATTCAGCATGTTGCCGGCATCACCTCATCTGATTGCTTGTTTCATGATAATACTTGTAATACTGAGGTATAAGCTGTGTCAGCCTATGCACATGCATCGATCCGAACCACAAGGCTGCCATAAACAGACCAATAGGCGCCCCTCAAGACGATGTGGGAGGGGGCCATCATAAGGGGAAGACCCCCCAAATCCGCAGCCTTTAAAACTTTTTAAACACCCTGATTGGAGCCACTCGTACCACGGTGTTACTCGGGAAGTCCAAGGCATGTAATTACGGGTTAACAATGCTAGTACCACTAATGGGTGTTATACCGGTAAGTTGTTTGCTGGCAGTATGCATGCAAAGACCTAACCGGCTGTGGAGAGGGTTCACATGCGTAAGGCCCTCTCCAAGCACACCTCCACTCCCCCACATATCCATAGTCCACAGGGGTGCTCTAGGACATAGGTGGCACACCTATGGGCTGGGTGCCCAAAAGGTGGCACTGCAGATTCCCCTTTTTGCACCAGGCCTTTGCCCAGTACAGAGTTTCACCAAACCGCATAATGGTGCGATTAAGCAGCCTCAGAGGCATCCATGCATGCTGCCCCTGCTGTTTCCTGTCCATTTCCGTGGTGTTTCCATCCTTTTCTGAGGTTCCCAGGTGTTTGGCCAAGCTTCCCTGTGCAGAGCCTTGGTCCCCTTGAAAAATGCTCGAGTCTCCCATTGACTTCAATGGGGCTCGTTATTCGAGACGAGCACTCGAGCATCGGGAAAAGTTTGTCTCGAATAACGAGTACCCGAGCATTTTAGTGCTCGCTCATCTCTAATCTGAACGCACTGGAGTTCACCGGGCCGGACCAAGTGAAGGTAAGCGCGTCCTAAGCGACACATTTCTTTTTTAAATGCGGCGGTTTTTCTGAATCCGTCGGGTTTTCGCTCGGCCACGCCCCTCGATTTCCGTCAAGTGCATGCCGGCGACGATGCGCCACAATCCGATCGCGTGCGCCAAAATCCCGGGGCAATACAAGGGAAATCGGCGCAAATCGGAAATATTCGGGTAACACGTCGGGAAAACGTGAATTGGGCCCTTAGTAAATGACCCCCGATGTGTGGTGAAAGGTGAAGAAACATGCAGGTGAAGTGCTGTGAAGACACGTGATGTGAAAATTGGAGTGACTGAAGCCCTTACCATAATACTTACGTTGTTGCAAAACATGGATGGTATGAAATTGCATGAGTTAGTCCACCTGTATATGATTAAGCATTGTGTACATATCTCGACACCACAAGATCTTATCTCGAAACCGCCTATACACAACAATCCAATACATATGAATGCCAAATTCTGTTGGGCTTCAAAAAGAAAAACTGAATTTAGGTACATATGAAACAGCAGGTGTAGTGCTAATTCTGGTCAGAGGCTTAGAACACTGGGCCGGATTATTTGCCACACAAGATATTGGATGTCAGATCAATATAAAAGGTTATTCTAAAAGTGATTTTAAATAATTAAAAACTAGGCAAGACAAGATGCATAGATCAAATCCTGAACATTATGAACGGGTTAGAGTAGGCAGATCTTATAGTTAGGCATAGCAAACCGTATAGTACAAATCACATGTAATTGTTTATAAAAACGCAGAAAAGCCGAAGTTTTCGTTTAGTCCGAATGGATGCACTGTATTCAGAGTCCAAATCCATTTTGATTCGACCTGTAGCAATTTCTGTTTTAACGCCCCTCCTCTCATGTCCAGGTTTACATGATCAATACCCCGAATCTGCAATAGGTGCGGGTTGCAGGAATGATGTTTTTTGAAATGTCGGGGGACTGGCTTTAGTTTGTCGATCTGAGAGGAGTCCACCAATGCTGCTTTGGAGATATCGTTGGCATGTTCCCTAACTCTGGCACGTAGCTCACGAGTCGTCATGCCAATATAAATCTGTGGGCAAGGGCAGCATGCAAAATAAATGACACCTTTTGTGTCACATGAGATCTTGCATCTGATCTTGAACTCACGTCCACCCCTTAAATCAGAAAAAGACGTTGCTGTTTCCATGTTCCATGCAAGCTATACACCGCCCACATGGTTTACTCCCCCATTTCGGTAAAACGGCACCAAAAATCTGAGGTTGAGATTGAATGGGGGTCAGATAACTTCTGACCACCAGATCCCGGAGATTCGGGGCTCTTTTTGGAGCAGTCGCTGGATATTCGGGCACAATTTGTCTGAGGATTGGATCAGATCTCAGAACTGGCCAGAACTTGTAAAACGTGGTGGTTGAACGGCAGACTTACTCTGGGATGATTGTGGATAGAGTAGGGTTGTTCGATCAGTATATCTTGCTCGTCTATAAGCTTTCTTGATCGAGCGTTTGCTGTAACCTCGGTCCAAATATCTGCGTTGTAAGTCCAGTGCTTGCTGCTCGAATTGGGAATCCGTAGAGCAAATTCTCCTGATCCTTAAAAATTGTCCAGTCGGGATGGCATTTAAGACACGTCTGGGATGGGATGAAGAAAAATGAAGGTAGGTGTTCACTGAAGTCGCTTTTCTGTAGATATTTGTGTGTATAAATCCATGGCGATCTCGAGTCACTGTCACATCTAGAAAATTAACCGAATCAGTATTGCACTCATAAGTCAGCTTGATGTTAAGAGAGTTCAAATTTAACCTATCAATGAAAGCTTTCAGACCCAGCTGATTGCCTCTCCAAATGAATAGTATGTCGTCGATGTATCGGATCCACAGGGGGATCCGACACATCGACACGTCATCAGATAAAAATAGCTCCCTCTCCCACAACCCCAGGAACAAGTTGGCATAGGAGGGGGCACAAGCTGCCCCCATGGCTGTTCCCTGGAGCTGTAGGTAGAAGGAGCCATTGAGCGTGAAGAAATTATGACTAAGGACGAAATCAAGTAGGGTCAAGATGAACTGCTCTTCAGGGTCAGTGTGGTTGGTCATTTGTAACAAATAAGCAATAGCTTCAATGCCATCCTTGTGCCTAATTGACGTGTACAACGATTCTACGTCACATGTCACAAGGATGTCTTCTGGATCCAGCTGAATTCCATCTAATCGCCGAAGGAGATCAGTGGAATCTCTTAAGTAGGACAGGAGATTCAATACCATAGGTTGTAACAAGGAATCAATATATTTACATATATTGTCGGTTAAATTACCTCTCCCCGAAATAATGGGTCTTCCAGGGGGATTTGAAGCATTCTTGTGAATCTTCGGAAGAAGATATAATGTGGAGATGGTGGGATCCTTCATATAGAGTGCTTCAGCGACCGATTTTGAAATTCCATTCTCCTCCACAGACTTCTCAAGAATGTTCGACAATTGAGAGCTAAAAGAGGATAGGGGGTTAAATGTCAGTTTTTTATAGCACTTTGTATCGCGCAATTGTCTGTGGGCTTCCCTGACATACATGTCTGTGGGCCATAGTACGACATTACCCCCCTTATCCGCTGGCTTTATTTGAATGTTGTCAAGCGATCTAAGTCTTTTCAGGCTGGCTCTTTCCAATGGGAATAAATTAGCATGTTATCCTATATCCACATTTCCTGCAGGCCTCCACATACGTGGCAGTTTCATTGTTCGCACACTACATTTCTTTTGCCACTGCAAAATTCTAAGATGTTTTCTTCTTCCATCCCTGTGAATAATTTTACCATTACAGGTAATACTTAGTGTTTGCGATATAAGCTACATCTTATTTAATCACAACTCATAACAACTTTGTAAATGAACACTTTCTCTTTATTCTTGACAGTTTTCTGTAATTATTGACCCAATTTGACTAATCACTTGACGGCTTTCTATGTGAGTAATTACCGTATGTGGTATAATAACTGTTAGAGTTCTTGGAATTCATTGTGAATCTGTTACTTGTCGGAGTAAAATGTGAAGAGATGTGCAATATTTTACATTTCTTAGTTTTTTTTCAGTTTTTCTGCACATAACACAGTCAATAGAGGACATCTACTTTTCACAATAAATTCAATTTTTTTAAAATAAAAATATACTAAAGGGAAACTGTTACCAACAGGACGCCTGTTAAACCCCTAAAAATACTTTATAGGGAATGTTCGTATCTCCGCTCCGGCCCCGTGCTTGCTGACGGTACAGCAGCAGCTTACTGCTGCTAGATACTAGCCGGCCAATCAGCTCCCTTGACATGCATGAGGAACGCGGCCGGCTATCAATTACACTACAGCGAGGTGCACAGCTTGTGGCACATGTACTTTTCGCGATCCAACCGGTGGATACGCGCAGGTGCTGAGATTTCGGACAAGATCGCAGAGGACGGGGAGGCGCTGGGGGGTTGAGCAGGATTTGGCTGAAAAGGGAAATGTAGGCAGAGTTCTGATGACATGGCCGGAGGCTTGGTGCACACACTTGACTACTCGACCCTGAAGCCCATCCCCTGGTAGCTGGCTTGGAATATAAGTTGTTATTTCAGCATGTGGCCGGCACACCTCATCTGATTGCTTGTTCATGATAATACTCTGTAATACTGAGGTATAAGCTGTGTCAGCCTATGCACATGCATCGATCGGACCACAAGGCTGCCATAACAACAATAGGCGCCCCTCAAAGACAGTGGGGAGGGGGCCATCATGGGGGAAGACCCCCCAAAGCCGCGGCATTTAACGGGTTAAACACCCGTGATTGGAGCCCACTCTGACCACGGTGTTACTCGGGGAAGTCAGCAGTAGATTACGGGTTAACAGTGCTAGTACCAATAATGGGTGTTACCGGTGTTTGCTGCAGTATGCAGCAAAGACTAACCGGCTGTGGAGAGGGTTCAGCTCTCCAAGCACCCTCAGCCCCCACATACCATAGTCCACAGGGGTGCTCTAGGACAGTGGTGGCACACCTATGGCATGGGTGCCCAAAGGTGGCACTCAGATCCCCTTTTTGCACTCAGGCCTTTGTCCCAGGACAGAGTTCACCAAACACTTAATCTTCCTACAGTCTCAGGCAATTTTGCTCTCAGCGCTATTTAAAGTAAATCTTCATTGTCTGTTTTGAACTGCGGGAAAAGTGAGAAGGTTTTGACAGAACTAAATTACCTTTGGAGGTCACCCTGCTGGACCCACCATTCCAGTGACAAGCTACAGTGATTAGTCTGAATTTGCCCACCTTCTTTCAACTGTTTGGTGGCCTCAGGGGCCCAATACGATTGAAAGATGTGGAAGAACAGGTAGCAATTAGTTACTGCTTAAATTTTCCTGCTGGCACTTCATGGTAAAAAAGTGGATTTTGGTTGTAGTTTGGGCACTCAGTCTCTAAAACATTTGCCATCACTGTTCTAGGAGATAAACGATAAAGGATGCATTTCAGGTCAAAAAATGTCTGATACAGTACTCCGTTCCAGTTATTGGGTATCTGAATTTTTACACTTCACAATCAATTTACAATTGACGCAGTTCAAACATGGGCAACATTAAGGAGCGGACTGGCCATCTTACATATGAAACGGATTGTTGATGATTCTAGGGATGTTGAGGGACAATTGAATTTGATGATGGAGAAATTTAGGGATAGGAAATATCCCAATAAGGTTCTAAATAAACAGAGCTGCAAGGTTAATGATAAAACGGTAGATAAAACTATTGACACAATCTAGGAAGTCATGGCAGATGAATAGGATACCTTTTGTGTCAGTATTGCTAAAGGTATTAAGAATGTACCTCTCTTCTCTTTCAGAGAAATAAAAGTCTCAAGGACAGATATAGGCACTACTAAGAGATCCATCCAGACATTTTTAGCTACATTTAGGAAGCGATGTTACCCATGTCTGAATCGTGTCAATTGTAAATTAATTGTGAAGGGTGAAAAATTCAGACACCCGGGGCGGAGTACGATATCAGACATTTTTGACCTGTGATGCATCCTTTGTCATTTATCTCCTAGAGCAGTGGTGGCGAACCTATGGCACGGGTGCCAGAGGTGGCAGTCGGAGCCCTTTCTGCAGACACTCAGGCCATTGTCCAAGGACAGAGTTCACCAAACACTGAATCTTCAACTTAAGCGTTACAGCTCTCAGCACTATTTTAAAGTTACACTTTATTGGCTGTTTGGAACTGCTGGGAAAGTAAGAAGATGTTGACAGAACTGCTTTATCTTTGGAGGACCTCTTACTGGACCCACCATTCTTCCTGTAAAGAGAGGAAAGAAGCTACAATGATATAGTTTGAATTTGCCTTCTTTCTGTCAACTATATTGGTGGCCTCAGGCGGCCAATACAACTGAAAGATGTGGAAGAACAGGTAGCATTAAGTTACTGTACAAAATTCCATGCTGGCACTTCACGGTAAATAAGTGGATTATGGATGTAGTTTGGGCACTCTGTCTGTAAAAGGTTCGCCATCACTGTCCTAGAGTGTCCCTGTAGACTATGGTAGGTAGGGGAGACGACATGTGAATTAAAAACTCGTCTTAATAAGTATAGTATAATAAATTTTGTTAGATCAGTCATTTTAAGTCAAAAGGATACCTGATAGGGGTATTTATTATGTACAGGTGCTTGTGCTTTGGCCTTTCGATGTATTTGGCAGGTGGCGCAGCTGGCAACTTTTCAAGTGTGAAGAGTCGCCGGCTGCTGGTGGTTCGTCGGGTCACTCCCTGGCCGGCCACCCCCCTCTTTCACGACCCTCCATGCCAGGTGGCAGAAAGGAAAAAATAATCACAAGTGCTATCAATAAACATGTGCAATTTTTTCAGGGCATTTATGAGGCAAAAGAAAAAAACATAAAAGACATGATAAATTCATCTTTGACAGTTTTTTGTTCTTCCATGAAGGAACCTATATGGGGACACACCCAAATCTTGGCTGAATTTCCTGTATTGCTTGGGTTATGAACTTAGTGGCAGTTGCAAAGAAAGGAAATCTATTGATAGAAATATTGATCATTACAGTTTCCAGGAATAATTGGAATGGACCCATTTATATTTCTTCCATTTTATTGTACATCTGAATGAATCTTGCAGAAATCAAAGTACCGTATATACTCGAGTATAAGCCGACCTGAGTATAAACCAAGGCCTCTAATTTTAACACAAAAATCTAGAAAAATCTATTGACTCGGGTATAAGCTGAGGGTGGGAAATGCATCGGTCACAGCCTCCAAGTATAAAGCCTGTCAGCCCTTGTAGCATATAGCCTGCCAGCCCCTGTAGCAAATATAGCCAGCCAGCTAAACCCTGTAGTATATATCCTGCCAGCCCCTGTAGTATATAGCCAGACAGCCCCCTGTAGTATGTAGCCTGCCAGCCCCAGTAGTATACAGCCTGCCAGCCCCTGTATTATATAGCCTCCCAGCCCCTGTAGTATATAGCCTGCTAGCCTCTATAGTATTTAGCCTGCCAGGTCCTCTTCTATCCACCACGGCTCCCCGAGGTCCGTCGCATGCATCATGACAGCAGCCACTTGCTGACATCTTAGTGCGAGCTGATGCGGGCACACATATTAGAACGTCAGTGTGCTCCTGATGTCACGATGCCAGCGACAGACCGCGGGGACACGGAGCTGATGCCGGAGCCACGATGTATGGAAGAGGACCTGCCAGGGGGTTAGGGAGTTAGGATTTTTCAATACATTATTTGTGCTGAAAAACTCAGCTCACACTCAAGTATTTACGGAACTTGGTAGAGAACAACCTTATTCAAGTGTGGGCAGGGACTCTCTAAGCAGACACAAGGGTCCGCGGATCGCACTATTATCAGATTTTTTACTTTTCCGGGGATTGCATGTGACAGGTATTTATCAGGAGAGTGTGTCGCATGCAATCGGATTCTGGCGCAGCTGTGCCGTCTTTCATTTAACAGAAAACGTGGGTGTGATATCGGACGATCCGACTGATTTTGGCTGAGTGCGCGAATTAACATTCAAAATGTGTTGCAAGATCAAGCACTTACATGCACCATGAAGAAGATGGTGAACTCTGTCAGACCTGAGTGGGGAAGTGACACATGCAGGATATTGGGCACACGATCTTAGTGAATCACGGCAGAGTGCATTTTCATCAGACAATGCACCTTAGGTGAACTCCTCCAGATGGGTAAGTAAATGTGCCCCATTGTGATCCATCTAGTTCTGTGGGGTGACAGCATGGTCAGATTATCAGGGTAAAGGTTTATATACACTTTCATCTGGCTACTGATATTGTACTAACACTCTTACACGGAGAAAGAGAGATGAGACAGATCAGAGATGATGAGGTCCATGAGATGCCTGTTACACACATTGACACAGTCAGCTCTCTAGCTCCTCCTCTGCTATTCCACAACACACTAGATCCGCTGTGCTTTCCTGCTGTGCTTCCCCAGATAAACAACTTAGCTTTCTGTAGCTTGTAGTTCTCCCCATGCTGCTGCCGACAGGAACTGATTGTCTGTGCCTCAGTGTGCATCAGTGAGTGAGCTCTGTTCTGGACTGCAGGGGGGGGGGCTAGAGTGCAGAGAGACATTAATCTCCCTAAGTCAGAAGTTACAGGGTTGTGTCTAGGGGCAACTGAAATTGTGTACACCAGGACTGATAGAGACAGGTTGGAATTATATCTGTGAAATGCTGTATTTTTGTTAATAACAGTGAATTAGAGAATGTGTTATTTTGTTATCCTGAGTACATATAATAAACTTGTCTTAGTGGGAATATTCCTTTAAGCTCCATTAATATAATATATACTGGAGAAAAGAAGACTTCAATGTTGTTCATTTGTTGCCAAAATTATTATGTAAGACATATGTTTGAGTCTAACATCCACAATGAAATGAACCATAAGGTTTCATTAAAAAATATGCTGTTTCTAGTAATCCCTATTTTTCCAATGAGGACAGTTTTATTACTGAGGTGAGTTCTCTTGAAAAGTCATTGAAAAAGTGCAATGCTTTTAAGTGAAAAAGATGCAAAACATTTCTGGCACTTTTTTATTTTAACACTTTTCCTTGGCAACAATACAGAAGTTTAGGCTTCAACGGCCAAATGGATTTTAACATACCAATGATGACTGAAACAGCATTCTGTGTGTCTTGGGGACATTAATATTTTGGCACATTTCCTTGAAAGATGGAATTCAGCTGCGTGGCTTTATGTTCCCATTACAAACAGGAACACATATTAAGTTCCAATTTTACCAAGGTTTTCTAAGAACAACTTACACATGTCTAACTACTAGCCAGTAGCACTTCTTTATGATTACAGGTTTGCAGAACATCCACAGTTGAGCTCAGGGCTGTGAAAAAACATTCTGGTGCCCTGGGCAGACAAAAAAAATGCGCCCTCAAGCTAGATTCAGATTCAGCATAGATTCAATTGTGTAAAACATGGTGGAACCTCGGACGAATGTTTCTTGAAAAATGAAATGGTGCAACCCCAATTACACATCATCACAAAGAAAACTAACCAATGATTCATTCACAATTTGTAAAAACCAAATACACACCAGCAATATACTGCACTCATAAATATGTAGTACAGTCACTATACTGTACTCATAAATAAATCAGTTAAAATGTTAGAGCTCGCTTCCCAAGGAATGCAGTTTAAAGCTGTCAGTCTCACCACATCTGTTTTTTTATTGGGAAAAGAAAATTATATACCAAAAGATTGTATTTGCACTCCAATACCGATAATCTGCTATGGCAACATCCAATATTCCGGTACTGTTGCTCAGAACGACTCACTTTCATGTCTGAGATCCCAGAGTCAGGGGCAGACTTCAGAATGGGGGCCCCTTCAAGCTCAACAATTTGCATATTAAACTCATATATACACACACTCATTTATATACCTATATACATAAACCTACAGTTCTTCACACACACACATTTATGCACTCTTACACACATATGAATACATATAGAACATATACACATCAAATATACACACACATACATTGCCATATACAGACATACAGCATATATACACATATACAGTATGTATACATATAGCATATGCACATCACAGATACACACACATCTGTCATTTTTTTGTGTCAAGTCTGATGCGGGGGCCCCCGTGACACTGCAGGCCCCATAGCGGCTACTATGGCTGCTACTGCTGTAGTTATGCCCCTGCCCACAGTGGATCCTAGTCATGGTTGGACAGAGACATAGTGAGGAGCTATCGGAAAAAGAGTAAAATCCAATTTATTTATCTACTCACAAAGAACGAGAAATAGCGTGTATATAAATCTTGTGTTATTCAGACACCAAACACCTCACCCAACCTAAGTTTCATCTCTTCCTACTTCATCTGGGGCATGGTATTAGCATGTTTCCTGTTCCTTTCAATACCATTATGCACATTTTTCTCATATTCTTACATATGCTGTAATCAGTTCCTACATTCAATTAAACATGTATAACTCCTAATAGTTTGGGAAGAATGCAAATAAGTTTTCCAAGGTGTTAAATGGAAAACAATACCTCCTTTTGCTACCTTGAAAGGCAGCCCCCTTAACATCAAGTATGACCTACAAGAAGTCTAAAAATATGATGTGGGATTAAGCCAAACCAGTATATCTATTCCTTAACCCCTTAACGCTCTGCGCCGTAGCTCTACGGCGCAGAGGTGTAAGGGATGTATGAAGAGGGC
This sequence comes from Engystomops pustulosus, assembly GCA_019512145.1. Classification (NCBI taxonomy): domain Eukaryota; kingdom Metazoa; phylum Chordata; class Amphibia; order Anura; family Leptodactylidae; genus Engystomops; species Engystomops pustulosus. The sequence goes on along the minus strand of WNYA01000963.1, from coordinate 2,381 downwards.
TCACGGGCTGAGTCCTCTTCATACAAAGGTGGGGGTTTTTGCATAATGCATAAAACCCCCACCGCTATCTGCTGTGTAATCCACAAAATATACTGGCAAACTTTTATCATTTACCGATATTATTTCAGCGCTTCTTGCGCATCTGTTTACATTCCCCTCACCCGCCATAACTCAAACTTATAAGAACGCTACTACACTTGATCTTATACAAAAGGTTCTTAGAAGTGCTGTTTGGGGAGTAGCCTAGAGACAGGGGCTTGGATTGGCGAAAGCTCGCCTGGTAGCGGAGCGCCAGCTCCATCTCAAGTTCCAACGAACATAGTTTTAACTGCAGCACCTTTAATCTACTACTAGTTCACTGCCTCCATACATGGTCCACTTATCAAACGAGCTGTGTCAGGCAGAATTTTGGGTTGTTTTCATGGCTTCCACATCAAACTTGTTAACTTTGTTGCCACCCTGCTGTGTAATCCACAAAATATACTGGCAAACTTTTATCATTTACCGATATTATTTCAGAGATTCTTGCGCATCTGTTTACATTCCCCTCACCCGCCATATCCCAAATTTATAAGAACGCTACTACACTTGATCATATACAAAAGGTTCTTAGAAGTGCTCTTTGGGGAGTAGCCGAGAGACAGGGGCTTGGATAGGCGAAAGCTCGCCTGGCAGCGGAGCGCCAGCTCCATCCCAAGATCCAACTAACATAGTTTTAACTGCAGCACCTTTAATCTACTACTAGTTCACTGCCTCCATACATCATCCCCTTATCAAACGAGTTGTGTCAGGCAGAATTTTTAGGTGTTTCACCAGATACATAGTGGAACTCGGCCCATCTGTCGTCGCCATGCTGGAGACCTGAAGTTGCAAACATAGCAGCGCAATATGGATGCCCCATACTGTCGCTCTTAATCATGGAACCATTTCCGAAAAACAATTAAAAATAGAGCCACTATGCTATTCCATTATTCCTAGGTGAAATATTCAAATGACCCCGCCTGCTTTCAAAATTATAATTTTTTCAAAGTAAACGCTTCTGGCCCCCACGCCCATTTTGGGTGGGGAGGAGCCGAGAGACAGGGGCTTGGACAGGTGAAAGCTCGCCTGGCAGTGGATCGCCAGCTCCATCCCAAGATTAGGCAGCCTCAGAGGCATCCATGCATGCTGCCCCTGCTGTTTCCTGTCCATTTTGCCTCCACGATCCTCCACAGCGTCCACCAATGTCTCATTTTAACTCTCTATACCCCAGACACTGGAGCACGAGAGGATATGCAGCACATCATCCCCTTATCAAACGAGCTGTGGCAGGCTGAATTTTCAGGTGTTTCACCAGATACATAGTGGAACTCGGCCCATCTGTCGCCGCCATGCTGGAGACCTGAAGTTGCAATCATAGCAGCGCAATATGAATGCCCCATACTGTCGCTCTTAATCATGGAAGTCGTCTCCATAGCTGCCTCCACATGTCGTCCCCTTATCAAAAGAGCTGTGTCAGGCTCATTTTCGGGTGTTTCACCAGATACGTTATGGAACTCGCCACCATGCTGTGTTATCGACTAAATATACCGTCAACCTTTTGTTCACATAGGAAATCATTTCACCTCCTTTGGTGAAACCTGAGTCCATTTAGGGTATGTCGCCATGACACTCTCTAGCCTGCCACTGCTGCCGCTGCCTCTGCATGCCATCCCCTATTGTGTCAGAGTCAATTATTGCGTGTTTTAGATGCTATCTGGTCCTCCACAGCGTCCACCAATGTGTCATTTCAACTCTCTATACCCCAGACGCTGGAGCACGAGAGGATATGCAGCACATCATCCCCTTAACAAACGAGCTGTGTCAGGCAGAATTTTCAGGTGTTTCACCAGATACATACTGGAACTCGGTCTATCTGTCGCCGCCATGCTGGAGACCTGAAGTTGCAATCATAGCAGCGCAATATGAATGCCCCATACTGTCGCTCTTAATCATGGAAGTCGTCTCCATGGCTGCCTCCACATGTCGTCCCCTTATCAAAGGAGCTGTGTCAGGCTCATTTTTCGGGTGTTTCACCAGATATGTTATGGAACTTGGTCACTATGTCGCCACCATGCTGTGTTATCGACTAAATATACCGTCAACCTTTTGTTCACAGAGGAAATCATTTCACCTCCTTTGGTAAAACCTGAGTCCATTTAGGGTATGTCGCCATGACACTCTCTAGCTTGCCACTGCTGCCGCTGCCTCTGTATGCCGTCCCCTATAGTGTCAGGGTCAATTATTGCATGTTTTAGATGCTATCTAGCCTCATTCGGTCACTCTGTCATGGCCATGCTGTTGCCCATAATTTTTGCATAATGGTGCGATTAAGCAGCCTCAGAGGCATCCATGCATGCTGC